>UELU01138930.1:0-46824 GCA_900490025.1 Megastigmus dorsalis
GGCTGAAACCATGAAAATGATTTATTATGCGCTATTTCACAGCGTTATGAGTTATGGAATACTAGCTTGGGGTGGAGTTTATAAAAATAACTTATCACTGCTTCAAAAGGTTCAAAATAAAGTATTAAAAATAATATCCAAAAACAAATTTGAACAAAAAATTCCGCTGAATCTTGAGCAACTCTTTGCATTTCAAAGTATTAAAAAAGAATATAATATCATTAATGATATTTATATTAAGTCAAGTAGTAAAACTAGAAACAAAGAAATACAATTGCCAAAAGTGTATAAAACTATAAGTGGAAAAAGCTATATAGTTAAAGCTATAAAGTTCTTTAATATATTGTCAAACGAGCTTAAAACTTTAGATATAGATAAAAAATTGTCTTGTAATAAGCTAATAGAGTGGATTAGGAAAAATGGTTGATAGGAATTGAAATTGAAATAGTATAAATTTCTAATTAAAATTGCCATTTTTTAATTTCTGGCTGATAATTAAATTAATTATTGAATAAAAATATAAATAATTATGACAAAATTGTCTTCTCGTTCTAGTCTTAAGATTTAGATTTTAAGTAGGTTTAGGTCTGTAAGTGCACTATCTCTGTTTTGTTTAAACGGAGATAGTCGTAATTCAGTTACCAAAGACTTAGCTTTTTAGTTTTTTTTTTTAGTTTTTTAGTATTTATGTATGCCGGACCAGCGAACAGGAATTTGCTCTCCTCTGCTGTATTACCTTTTGTAATGTAATGTACTTACTCTGGTTAAAAAAATAAATAAATAAATAAATAAATAACTCAATTAAACTGGATGACTATCAAATAATTCATGTTATACTCATTATTCTCCAAGTAGTCATCCTTAGAATTTAGATCTGTATCTACTATTTTCGTATTCTAAAGATTTATGACCAAAAGTCACAGCTGTAATTCACGTATGAACGAAGTGCATACAACTTATTCGTCGGCGTAATCGTGAAGCACAATAATGACACATATGAGGTCGATCCTTTGTGATTTTTTCGTCTATATATCCAGTGCTTTTCTCGTTAATACACACCCACTTTATCAAGCGCTGCATCTCGCATGCGACTAATGGCCTTGATGACTTTCAGGGGGAAAAACCAGGTATACTGACAATTTTAATCAAAAAGTATAATAACAGTTATTGTAAATAATTTATGGCGTGGTTTTGTCGAAGATACGCAAACAATGTGTGCGTAATATATTCTTCTGATGGTAATCAAGCGTGATTGAAACAATCCTTTGGAATAATTTGTTATTTAACGATTACGCGATTGTTTTGTTTGGGTTTTCTTCAAGTGCCAGACTCTCAGACTATGCTTACTTGATCAGGAAAATTTTTTCTCCTATTCCGGATGAATCTTTGCCAACTAATGAAAGCAATAATTTAATTTCTCAAAGTTCAATATTTTCCTGCATATCTGGGATACCAATGTTTAAAATTTAATTCCACTTGATTGAAAGTCCTGATTTGGAATGACGTAGAAATAAATAAGTAGTAATGCAAAAATTCAAGTAATAAAGTAAAGAGTATATTAAGCGATTCATAAACATACAAATTATTACTATTTAGTAATAATTGCTAATTCGGCACATGTGTAACTATTATATAATAAATTCAATAGTATTTAAATTAACGGATCAGGATATCTTTCTTTTTCATTCTAGCAAAAAGTTATTACGCTTTAAAAAGTGGTTAGGATATTTTAACTGTTAGACTGACACTAAAACTTCTTTTGGAATATAAAAAATTTAAGCGTGGCTTCATTTATTTGACCTTCGGCAATATTTTATTACTTTTGCCATACTCCGGTTTTTAACTTCTTAGATAACTATATAGACTTAATAAAAAGATCAAAATGATAAAAAAATTATGCATTTTGTTAGTTATTAATATTATTATGTAAATAATTATACTATATTTATTTAATCTTTTAAATCAGCTTTCTGAATCATTAATCGTTCCTTATGTATAATGTATCAAATTGCAATATTTAAATCAAATATCAATAATTTACTTAGCTCTCGCATAAAGTAGTACTTTTCATAAATTTATTTATAAACAATAATTTTTTAATAACGAAAATTCTCACAATTGTCTTTTATAATTTCAACTAGGAATTCATTGATGAAATGAAACAGAAATGTAACTAAAACTTCATTTTTATAATAACCAATTTCAGTAGATTACGTCCGTATAAAATTAAAATAAGTATAAATTAAAAGTTCGCGGACTAATACAGAAATTATAATGTAATGTTTTACAAAGTTAAATTTGTTTTATACTTATCTTGTAATTATTTTTTTCTTTAACTTCACTAAAGTCATAACATAATTATATTTGCTGCTGACAGAGAACAACAATAAAAAATCACTATTACGAAAAAGACAGTGATAAATAAATTAGAGCCATATTTTAAAGTTAAAAATAAATTATTTGATAAAAGAATAGAAAATATATTGAAGTTACTAAATTAACTTTAGAACGTTTTACATTTCAGTTACATTTGTATATTTAAATATTACTAATGTTTAAAGTTACGTACATTACATAAACAAGATTGAATTTTTAATTGAATTAACAGAATAAAAGAAATTAATCTTTTTAAAACTATTTAAAAAAAATTATCGCATATTTAACAATAATTATTTTACATAATAGCCACGTTGCGCTTATCTTTAAATAAATTTGTTTGCTTTTTCACGTTTGTCAGAACAAATTTTGTATTAATAATCTAGAATACATTCGTTGCCATTTAGCACAGATATTCAATTTTATATTCACACCTTTTTATACCTACACAAAATATATAACTTTATATTTTCTATTAACTTTTAATTCTTAAAACATAATGCATATAAGTACTAAAAGAGTCAGTGGAACGGAATGTTTAGACGAGGCTAGAAGCGATGCAGTGCAATTAAGAATCCATAAGCAGAAAGTGAATTTCCAGTTGTCTGGTAAATACCGATATCTAAGAATAGATTCAAATCACTTGTTTCCAAACGAAATTTTTCCCGCTTGCGTCATGAAAAGCTCGACGATAAGATACACCTTCGAAATTATACCTTTGACCGCGCGCGAGCAACGGAATGACGCGAAGAGAATGTCGTTAGTCAACTATACAACGCGTGTATATAGCTTTTGTTTATAGGCCTCTAAAAATTTACAAAATCATCGTTCCAGCACAAGCGCCACGCACGAGCGACACTTTATACACACGCATAAATTATAGAAACGCGCACCGTCACCCAAAACGAAGATCGGCCGCACACATACGAGCAACAGAACAAAAAAGGAACACCGGCACCTCCATCCAGGAATCCCCGACGCTGCATCAGCGCGGATATGCAATATTCGCAGCGGCTCCACGCAAAAAACGAGAGAAAACGCAATCTGCGTCCGAACGTGTCAGGAGAGAGGAAAAAAGGAGCTTATTGGGCCCGATGCGCTTTTTTGTTCAGCTAACGTCAGAGTCTCGACTGACTTCTCTCTACGTCGTCGATTTCGAACCTCCTCCTCTCCTCTTCCTCGATTAGACGCCAGACAGTGCGTCTTTGATCTCCCGCCTGAGGATAAACGGACCGTCGATTGATAGGGAACACGAGGGAGAGAGAGAGAGAGAGAGAGAGAGAGAGAGGCATAACGGCGAGAAAAGGACCGACAACACGTAGATGAGGCACGTGAGGATATTCACTTCTTCTGCTCCTCCTTCTCCTTGATTCAGAAGAGCGTCACTGCGCACAGGAACACTAGGATGTATGCATGTACATTTTTTTCTCTCTCTCGCTATCTCTGTTTCGTCTGCCTATATATGCTACTATAGATTCGAGAAGATGAAGAAGAAGAAGCACATGGGAGCAGAAGAAGAAGAAGGAGAAAAAAAAGCGTATAATACACTTAGGCGACACACGAGGCGAGTGTGGAAGAAGTCGTCTACGTTATACATGCGCACGGGGAGATTCGCGCGCCTCGCCGTCTCAACGCTCTCTCCCACCTCTAGCGATACCATCGCGGCCGACAGCCGACAGCCGACTGCTGCCACGAGTCACGTGACCCGGGCTTCTTTATAAGCGAGTCATCCAACGGCGGACTCTCATTCTCGAGTGAGAAGCGAAACGAGTCAGTCAGTGGCTTTGTACACTCGCTCTCCTTTTATTTACCCCGCTTATTCAGCAGATCGCACAAAGTTCTGTACATCGTATATTGTATACCGGTTCGCCAGTCACACGAACCGACACTCCACGTCCGTACATCGAGACAGTTCGACAAAGTTAGTGCTTCGCGTTGGTTCTCGTTGTTGGTGCGGTAGGTGTTTTCGAAGAATAACCGAAGCCAGCCAGCCAGCAAACATGTACACGAATCCGTTCAACCGCAAGCACAGCACGATCCGCCAGGTGCTCGATCGCATCCTGGATCCGACCAAGAAGCCGATACGCCGATCCGAGAGCGTCTCCAGTTCGGGCAGCAGCAGCTCCAAGGGAAGCAACGGCTCGTTGGGTGGCGGCTCGGGTCTCACCAGTCGTGGAATCCTCCAGTGGGGACGCAAATGAGCGCGGCTACCAACGCCACTTTTAGAGCTCCAGCCTTTACATTTGCGTAATCTCCCCATGGTACGGAGGAGACCGAAGACAGTAGAACCAGGTGGCAAGGGGCGAGTTCGTCGACGGACTCGCGACCCGCAGCCGCGATAAACATCAGGATGAGAGGATATTAACGTCGGCTCGCTCAAAATGCGAGTCCAGATGAATGATCGAGAGACGCAGGGCTCCAGAGCGGTTTACCGAGCTCTTTCCAACCGGAAGCCCTAACTTGCGCGCCTCGAGTTTTTCCTCCATCCGACACGAGTTGCCACTGAGGTAGCGATACACACACATCCATCAACTTATTCATCTCACCGTCGCAGCAGCAGCAGCAGCAGCAGCAGCAGCAGCAGCAGGATAACCGACGGATCAACCGATTAGAGCCTAATTCTGGGATTCATCCGAGGAAGCATGGATTTCGACATCGGCAACCAACATGCAGCATCACGATGATCATTTCAAAAAGCGACGTATACCTACATTGATATTGTACAAAATCATGCGATTGGCCATCATTTCACATCTTTATATACGAATACATTGTATTAGTTTGTATATAGTACGACTAGTCAGAATGTCAGTATTAGCTGTAAGTCATGATACCGCAGTTTAATAGCGTCGTTCATAGTTATTGCCATTTAAAATCCCATTAAAATTATTTATTGAGCATAGACTGTATTTAAACACTGCTAAATAATCATCATCAGCTTATGTTATATAACATATGTACGATTTGTTTTGTAAAACGTCAACTTCAATGAATTAAGAATATACGACATTTTTATAAAAATGAAAAGAACTGTTTTATTCCGTTATCTTACCTCGCACTCGCATCAAAATTCCTCATTTCCTTTCTTTGCCCGGCGCATCTTTAGCGTTGGGAATTGCGTCAGTAGTCTTGATTAACTTAAAATTCAAGGTTGTCAACTAAATAAGTCTAATTTTTCGTTGATATAAAGAACATATGCGTAATATCTATATAGATTCGCAAGCATTTATACAAGAGTTGCAGAAGACGATCAATTTTTTTTTTGAACAGTCTTTCGTAACGACGTTGTTTAATTATTTCTTGCATGCAACGAGCTTGACCTTGATCGAAATTATGGTCACAACAATTGGCTGCAATCGTAGAGGTCTTATTCTCGCGATCAAAATTGATTGATTGACTTAAAAAAAAAAAGAAGAAAAAAAAGAAATTGTTGTGAATACGTAAAGTTCTGCTCCAATTAAAGGGAGCCATTGAACAATTTAATGCAAGATTATTTTTATAAGTCGATTTATTTTCTTCGGAATTCAATAAATTTGAAACGTTATACTCGATCACATTATAATTACCCGAAAACGTTCAGTTGCATTTCTTTATTTATTTCTTCGCGACAGATCTTATAAAAATATCAAATAAATTATCCTTCGTATATTACGTGATCTAGTGAACTGTGTGACGCGTAAGCTAAAAACTATCACAGTACGTGACGATATATTTTCGGAAATCCAAGATAACGACGGCTAATTGCCCAATCGATAAAAGAAATAATATTTTCATTAATTATAAAAAAAAACGTTAGCGATAATCGTTTATAAATCAAGATATCGACCGATCTTACACATAGCGTATTAACCAACGCAATATACTACAAATTACATACAGATATATATATAATATCAGCTGCAGCAGCAAGTTCAAAGCCACGGCCGCGCGAGATCGTAACTCGACTCTTATAGAGATAATATACAACGGTCGAAATTATTATCCAACCTCCTGGCAGTGGTACCGCTCGATTTGTTTTGGCAGCAGCTCTCGTTTTCCGGCTCGGGGGGGACCGCGACGAGAAAGTATACGCGCCTCCGTAACTGATAAGAAATTCCGAGCGCGTTTTGCGAGCGGACGCATCTTTTCCTATTAATAGAACGCGCCACCGCAGCCGGAAAAGGAGACTCGGTGCGCATGTGTGTATATATGCGTGTGCGTACGGGTATAAGCGCGAACTCACGCAAGTCGGAGCGATACAGAGAGCCCGACAGCTGTGTGGACTTAATTGCAATTGTCATTCGAGAGCGGCGAATCTGAGACGGACACGCACGATAAGGCGGCTTACAGCGACGTTTTTCAGCCGATGGGAATCGAGTCTTTAACGAGGCTGATCAATTCCTCGCTTATTAATTCGCCGCAACGACTAATTTTCGCCGGCGCTCGTACGCGACTTCATGACTAGCTTGAATTCATCCTTCCTATTACTTCGTACGTTGTACATTCTTCGTTCTAGTTTCTTTTATTATTATGATGGTTTTGTTGTGGGTTCTTTCTCTGTCTGTCTGTGTGATGTAAATGTATGTAGTGTCGCGAACTCTGTTATTTTTGAGTTCGATGTCCTAATTATTAGTCACGAACCTATATCTTATCGAACAATAGCTCAAACTGTACTATATCTTCGTATAAACGAAACTGATGAAAGAATTGCTTGGCGCGAGGATTTAGATTAAATGAATGATAGATCACTTTCCTTTTTGATAGATGGAACAAATTAAAAGTAGACAGTAGACAATTCAAATTTTACCGTATGATTTATGCAACTCCTTTGTAGGCATGCATTATAAAAAACATTATTACTAGATAAAAATTTTTGTAAAGATTCCTTTATATTATTTACATAAATTATAATTTGCATAAATGTTCCGTTGATGAATGGTCAAAAACATCAAAATATTATGTTTTATGTATTTTCTTTTTGTTTAACTTAAAGTTTATTTTTTATTTATTTTCGTATAATATGAATTACCTAATTTCGTCGTGGAATTCATATTTTTAATAACGACAAGTAATAAAATTGAGCTTCGTTAAAATTAAAAGTCGGAATATTTACAATAGTTCATTAAAATATTATTAAATAAATATTCCGTTTATAATGACAGTCAGTTATTGCAATATCGCAAATGTGATTGTACAATTATAGTATTAAATAATTTTTGTCAAAATTATCCGTTTCTTTCCCTTTGATCGGAAAATTCTTGACGTGGAAGTCGTGATTACAAGATGTAAGATTAATTTATAAGTTGATTCTACAAACACGTGAAACTTGTAAGTTATGTGTCCCCTGACTACTATTTAAACACGTGCCTTTTTCATTGTGCACAACCACATGATGTTGCGGTTTTTAAACTATATCGTTACTTGTACTTTTTATTGCATGTAATTTGGAGTTGCATTGAGAAAAAGTTTTGTAAACTTTTATATAGAGTGTTTGAAGTATTTTCAAAAATTTCTGATCTGCAGAAACGATTAAAAATTATAAAATTTTACGTTTGTCTGTACAAAAGTAATTAGTTAGTTGTCCGCAAATGTAAAAAACAATAACGGACACAAAAATCATCGATATACTTACTTTTTTTAAACAAATGAAAAAAAAATATTTTCCTTGTAAATAAGTAAAACATTTATTAATGAGCCAGCAGATCAAATTTGAGATAAAGATAAAAAAATACTACATTGTAAATGACGAAATTTTATTTTGATAACAAGCAGCACTATTGAATATATTCTCTTGTTGTACGCCTTATCAGCTTACATACACAGTCTTCTACATGTATTGTGCTCAGTCCAAAGCAAATATAATATACAAGTATGGTTAAACAAAGGAGCCGTAATCTAAATGTTATGACGAATCACGAAACTGATGTGACGAAACATTGACCGAGAATTTTAGAATACTAAATTTTTAAATTATATAATCCTAGTGTACATAACTTTTAAGATTATCCCCACAATGACTTTTTTTTTGCTGAAATGAAGCAGTTTTTGTTCAAAATCGTATCACTATTACAGCTTTAAATATACCCTCATATTATAACGTTTGATTCTGTTAGAAGATTGAATCGGAAGGCTCTACATTATATTCCTAGCGATACAAAAAAAATCCTCGCGTATACTTTGCATATATATATACGAATGGGGAAAAGAGTTTGAAAACTATAAATCGAAACGGTCACTTTACAATCAAAATATATTCCGATATAATGAATATGTTAACTGAAAACATAATGACCCAGATATACATTAGGAAGGACTATGGTATACATGTGTATAGTTTCGTTAACTACATGTACATTATTAATAAGGCTCGACGACAATTTCCGCGAAATAAGAGCAGAGCAAAAAAAAGTGTCGTCTAATCGAAAAATATCCTCACGTGGCCTCGCCACTTTAAACAGCCGCACGGATCGTCCGATCGCATTTTGCGGTCACGAGCGCAACAATGTGAGCGTGCCGTGCAGTCGGGCTGGCGACTGCCGCTTCCTAAGGCTTGCCTCGCGATACACCGACGATATCTCGCTCGTTGCATAAGAGAGACCCAGAATATTATTATACATCGTGTGTGTAACGCGACTCATGACCGCGGGAATGTTAACGTACGACGTCCGCCGCTGCCTCTCTCTCTCTCTCTCTCTCTCTCTCTCTCTCTCTCTCTCTCTCCATCTTTCTCTCTGTCGTCATTTGTACGGCATCTGCATTTTGCGCGATGCGAATCGATGCGATATCGCCGGAGCTCCGTTTATAATATTGCAACCGGGAAGCAATAGCCTCGTGTATGTCTGCGACGAATCGACCAAATTGACGGATCGCGCGCCTCGTTGTAAGTGTATCGACGATTGACGCTGTGCGGTATATGTCGAGCACGCGAATCGCGATGAAACGAAGTGTAGAGGGGGCTGCAAGAACTCAGCGACCAACATTAGTTAATCGCGATGAAAAAAGTACCGAAAAACTGCGTTTTGTGAGCAGCGATTGCAAAACTATATAGTTTGTCCGCGCAGTTTTTCGTTTTTTCAGAAAAGAATCGAAAAAGTTGTAACTATT
This sequence comes from Megastigmus dorsalis, assembly GCA_900490025.1. Classification (NCBI taxonomy): domain Eukaryota; kingdom Metazoa; phylum Arthropoda; class Insecta; order Hymenoptera; family Megastigmidae; genus Megastigmus; species Megastigmus dorsalis. The sequence goes on from UELU01138930.1 coordinate 9,460, forward strand.
CAATTTCGCAGTAAAGTGGCTTGCGTTTACGCTAGAGATGGTTTAAAGATATACATAAATAATACGATGAAAAGTTTGCAAAATTTCTGCGCTCCACATATATGTACTTGGTTTTAACATTTATTATAACTATTAGCAATAAATAAATAATTGTGTTAACAGAGTAGTATGATCTAGGGATTTTTTTCTTTATACGTTTCATTTAAAAACAGTTGCTATTACTAAATATGCAAAATAAAGAAATAAAACAATTTAATATATTTTCTAATGATTATTTCTTTAGTAATACAGGCGGGCGCTGCAGGCGAACAACATTGGGGTCGGGGGGTAAGGGGATTTTGTTAATTATTATTATATAAATGCCTACATACAAAAGTAAATCCTAAAAGAGGTAAACACAGTTACCTGTACATAGGCTGGTACACCTTACAAACTAACAAAAAAAAAAAAGAAAAAAATCTTAAAAACTAACTAGAAACTAAAAATGCATAATTAACAAATTTTCTAGTATTAACTATATTGGTATACAATGTTATTAACATATAAAATATATTTCATTTATAAAATTTTTATCCAGAAACAATAACATTTTTTATTTTGTTTTTAATACTATCTATATTTCAATTTAAGCCCTTCAGCTCATTTGGCAAAATATTAAATGTCTTAATTGCTACCGCGTAACTATTTTACATAGTAGTACATTTCCTTTAATATTCTATAATGATACATTATTGATTCTAAGGTAAACAATTGTGTAGTATTTAAAGGTGCATTGCTTGCGACGAAGCGATTTTTATTTATTATCTTTAGAATTTTATTTTGAACATTTTGTATTAGATTTAGATTATTCTTATATGCACCTACCCAAGCAATTATACCATAACCATTAGAAAATATATTAAATTGTTTTAATTTTTTGTTTTTTTTTTTTTGCTTATTTAGTAGTAGTAACTGTTTTTAAATGAATCGTATAAAGAAAAAAATCCCTAGATCTCTTGCGCAGGCGCACATATTCGCTTATGAAGCTTACTGCTCATACTCTGTTAACACAATTATTTATTTATTGCTAATAGTTATAATAAATGTTAAAACCAAGTACATATATGTGAAGCGCAGAAATTTTGTAATCGTTTCATCATATTTATGTATCTTTAAACCATCTCTAGCGTAAACGTCAGCCACTTTACTGCAAAGCTGAATAGCTTACAACTTTTCGATTTTTTTATGAAAAAACGAAAAACTGCGCGGACAAACTAAATAATTTTGCAAACGCTGCTAACAAAACGCAGTTTTTTGGTATTTTTTTATCCTCTTGTAAGTCACATTGGCCGCTGAGTTCCTCTAGCCTATAGAGGGACGGGCGAGAGACTAGAGGGGACGAGAAAGAGAAAAAAAGCGACTGGTCGCGCGCGCGACATTAGCGTCATTCGGCTCTTCCGCATGTACGCGGCAGTCGCAAATATTACGCTTAGAATTTGAATTTTTCCTCAAGTCTTTTTTGCCCGCGCGCGCGATTGCTAGGAAAGATGCAAATATCGTTCAAGCCTTTTAATGGATTCGGATATGTTGTTATTTTGTATAGTATTCCTATTACTTGTCGTCGATATATAGCGGGATAAAAAATTCTTATTACTGAGAAGTATATATGTTATACATATATGCTTTTTACCAACTGATTCATAATTATATATCTTATTGAAAAATATAGGTTGCGACGGGAAATTCTTGTTTTCATGTGGAAGAAATTTATACCTTGTTACATCTGATGTTGACACTACTTTTTCGTCAGATTTTTCAAAGACTTTTTTCTCGGTGCATTCGAAAGTTAGTAATTAACTTCCAAAATCCGCGATAAAAGTGTGCATCAGGATATAAAACTTACAACTTGCAGATCCGAGGTCAGGATTTTGGAAGGGGATTTCCAGCAGTGAAAGGAAACAATGTGCAATAAATAATTTTCTTATTTTGAAAAACAAAGTCTGCGGACAATTTGGAGATCGTCAAATTCGGTTCTACAAGATTTTTAAAATCTTCGAATCGGAATTATCGTTCACGGTAATCTAGAATTGTGGTTTAAAAACGGATATTAAATTTATACACGGGTTATAATGGATTTTAATAAAAGAGGCTGTGCTATAAATAACATATGATAGTGTTTCGTAGCCCTTTTTTATTCAAATATCCATTTTTTTCTTTTGGACACTGCAATTTTTCAAATGCCATCGACATAATTGGCGTAGAAGATACTTAGTTTTTTAAATTTTATTTAAATAATTAAACGGGCAAGGAAGCCTTTGTACATTGCAGCATATTACGAGTGTTGGTGGTGTTACTTTAAAGAAGTTATAACATATTTTGCTAAATGAAATGGATGTAGAGAGATTTAGAGTAGAATTTCTTGAGTGATATTATACTTGATTTGTCAATTCAAGATTGTAAAGTGAGAAAAGAATTGTGATGATGAAATTAATTCTTAAACTTGAGACCCTTAGTACAGAATATAATAAATTCAACGTCACAATTACTTCACATGCGCCTATATATGATTTTCCTGATTTATGATAAGTAATTAAAGACACATTAAATATAAAACAAATGATAAATGAATCTTTATTGTACTTTTCAACAAAAATGATTCCTGATGAATCCTGTAAAATCGTACTGATACAAATAATGTATGTGCATTGACGGTAATAAGATGGATAGTTTACTTATAGACTATGCACAAAATATGTTGCCCAAAACATTTGCGAGCGAAATTGAGTGAATAATGTACTTGATCGCAAATCATTAACCCATTAACGCCCAAGTGGACACTTTTTTCACCAGGTTTTCAAAGCTCTCTAGATAGGGTAAATTTGAACCTAAAAATTTTTTAAATACATGCAATTTATATATTTTTCATCCATCTTTCGAATGGTGACATTCAAAATATAAAAAAATTTGTTATTACTTAAATATGAAGTTTAAGTGTAAAAAACTCCGAAAAAACAAATTTTTTGTTTTTTGATTAGTTTTTTTACCAACTTTCCGTTATGCAATCGTCTTGAAACCAATTTAGAGGGTGGAGGAAATGTCTGAACTTTGAGTAAATGTGTTCAAAAAGTTAATTTTGTTACCTACATGATTCAAAATGGCTTCCAAAGTGAAAATTGTTACTAAATATCTTTAGGACGCTTTCACTAATAAACTTTCAACTTTTTGAAAACAATGATAAGAACAAAAAATGCTTAGAATTCGTCAAATAACACAATAGAATTTTTTCAGAATTTTTCTTGAATTTTTTTTAATTTATAAAACTCGAGTAAAGATTTTTTCTAAATTAAAAAAACTTCAAGAAAAATTCTATTGCGTTCTTTGATGAATTCTAAGCACTTTTTATTACTTGAAATTTTTTCTGAAAGTTGATAGTTTTCGAGTAATATTAGATTTTTTTTATCTACGATTTTTTCTCTAAAAATCATATTACTCGAGAATTATCAACTTTCAATTAATAAAAAGTGCTTTGAATTTATCGAAGAACACAATAGAATTTTTTCAGAATTTTTGGAGAAAATTTAGTAAAAATCTTTACTTGAGTTTTTTATAAATTAAAAAAAATTCAAGAAAAATTCTGAAAAAAAATCTGTTGTGTTCTTTGATGAATTCTAAGTACTTTTTGTTCTTATCATTTTTTTCAAAAAGTTGAAAGTTTATAAGTTAAAGCGTCCTAAAGATATTTAGTAATAATTTTCACTTTGGACGCCACTTTGAATCATGTAGGTAACAAAATTAAGTTTCCGAACACGTTTTCAAAACATTTTTAGATTCAAATTTACCCTATCTAGAGAGCTCTGAAAACCTGGTGAAAAAAGTGTCCACTTGGGCGTTAATGGGTTAAGAAAAAATGAGCATTTGCACATTTTGATTTACACGGTGTTGAAAATTCCAGAAACATTAACTAATCGCATCAAATTTGATATTCCATTTTTGAAGGGCACGGTAATTTTGTTTTATCAGCCATCACAAATCTACTTTGAATAAAAAGTTAATGCACATGCATACTTTTTACAAAGATGATTGTAGATATGTTTTTATATAAATATGCCACGTAATAGACATTTAATAAAAGAAAATATTTATAACAGGAAAACATGATCTTTCGAATCCAAATTTTACTGAAACTACTATCAAAAATTCAACGATTCGTATAAAACAAATCAAAATCTATTTTTAACTTTATCAAGGCTAAATTTTACCTGATTAAGAAGAATCATTAAGGGGATGTGGTATATGGTCGGAAAGATTCCTATAAACTTTACCGGTTCTTGCATTTAACGAAATGTATAAAGATAGAGACTAATTTTTGAAAAAAAAGACTCTGCCACCATCTCGGTAATAATGCAAACATTACGAGGTTCATGTTTCATGCAATTCCATCCACAATTCGCAGAGATTTACGTCCTCGAAAAATTACAGAGATGAAATTCACTGTGATTGACGAATATGCATAGCAGCGCAAAAACTTTATTCAGCGAACTGTTCTGTCCTTCCAATTTTAATGAAAGAGCGGCTCTGGAAAGGGTATATAAAATCGAAGGGCCTCGAAAGCCCTCTTCTTTGACAAAGCGACATCGCATGTCACTTGAGAATATGTGCACTCGAGAGAAAAAAGGAAACAATAGGCCATGAATAGTAGCGAGATTTTTCGTGACCCTTTTGCTTCCGTTCTTGTCTTCCAGCCAGCTTCTTTTTTAACGGTACGATGAATATATGTGTGGTTCTTTCGATCTTTCTGGACCTTTCCACTGGCCTTGAACGAAGCTGTGCTTCTTTCTGCGTGTGCAACTTCTCGCCAAGGTGGACGGCCGCACTCGGCAACGATATCTCGTGACCTGGGCCGCGCTGCAGCAGCAGCAGCAGCAGCAGCAGCAGCAGCAGCAGCAGCCAAAAAGAAAGAGAAAATAAGTAAGAGTGCGAGGGCGAGCACTACCGCGAGAGAGGAAAGTCGACGAACTTTGTCGCGCAGAACTTGGCTCGGGAGAGAAGGAGAGAAGCGAAGACGATTCCACGATCGATATCTTGGCTCGCGGTTAAGCTATAGCATATACACCAGTCACCACGTGCTCACCAGTCCAAAGTCCGTGGTGATTTTAGCATATACTAATCATTTAAAATTTTTTTTTGAATTTTAAAATTACCGTTCCTGCTCGCGTCTGACATTTCCACTATATAAATAGGCAATAAATTGGGATGGATAAAACACTTTTTCTTCGCTTAGGTATAATGGGAAACCAGTTTTGACTATAGCGCGGCTATTGCCTACATTGGACAAAAAAGCTATCTATGCGAATTAATACATCGACATTTGTTCAGTGTTTTCCTTCAAATTTAGGTAATCAACAGTCACACGAGCGATTTTTTTTCATAGATAGAACAAAAAATATTTGGTAATTTATTGATTTCTGTGAAATGATTAAATCATACCGCGCGATGAAATCATTATTGAGATCGAATTTGCAAAAAAATGCTGATCGTGAATTTCCATAGGGGCGACAGAAATAAGATTTTTCAATAATTATAGCCTTGATTCACGCAATAGCTTGGTATTAACTAGAAGAGGAAGCATGATTATTATGAGCTTAACCAAAATCAAATAAGATGTTGTTATTATGAATATAGTTAATAGTTAATCGTGTATATTCTAGTGATAAATAATTATTGTTAATAATATTATAATATTATAATAGTGTTTCTTAACTATGTCAGTTCGAACTAATGTTCTTGAAGCATCCATGAGTTTTCAATACTCTAAGTGATGAAATAAAAACAGGTCAAGAAATAGGACATTTCAGCTATGGGAAAGGTCCGTAGATGAATTTAATAAGTGTACTGATGCATATGCTTGTACACGTTATCGATGTACTTCAAAAAGGATTGTAATATAATAAATGCATAGTTACTACAGAAAAATCGTGTGAGTGAATCGTAGTTTTTATCTTCACTCGATGTGGAATTCTTATTTAAAAATTAATATATCTGTGAATACAAATTTGTTTACATAAAACTATTTTGATCTAAGTCATGATATATCTTATTATTACGTAATCGTCACTTAAATGAACATCACTATCCACTTATTAATAAGATCTTGAGATATTCTTCATAGTTTAATTTACTAAGAAACTTTGAGTTTGTCAAAAATCACTTCCTCAATTGGAAATGATTATTTATTTTCATTGATGACTGTAATAATGGAAAAGTATTTAAAGTCTTTACTGGTGGGTAAAATGTTTGATTAAAATGGATCAAACGTAAATGACATTCGAAAGCAATTCTGATGAATTTTGATTGGCGAACAACATGCAGTGTTAATCAAGATACTAATATTTTGATCACGAAGGACATACAAAATGATCAATAAATATGCATACAGCGCGCAAATATATTAAAAAACAAGCTTATACTTCTCTGAATCATTAATATGTTTTGTATGTAGGTGCAAAAATAGATCATATTAAGCATAATAAGACCTTACCTACCCGAGTGCTTAATTTTTTATTCATATAATGCTATCTTTATTCAAAACTTAGAAAAATTTACTCTTTTTTTTTTATTAGTAGAGAATGGCATTTTAATGAAAAAAATACTTTTTTTCTTTTAATTCATGTAGAAGTTTATTTGTATCTATTAGTAATAGACCCACATTTTAATGCGCATAAAATTTTACTTACCACCGCATATAACTGTTATTGCGCATGAAAAACTGTAGTAAATTATTAGCTAACATTCAATCGTTTACGTTAATATAATGGCCATTAAATTTAAAAAGTTTGCTTGATAATTTTTTAAATATTAAAACATATAACGTGAAAAGTACAATATCAAAATTAATATTGCATTAAATCAATAAATATTATATATGGAATTTCTACTTGATTTATACTCGATTAACCTATAATATTCAAAATTTAAATTAAAAATTTTACACAGCAAGAAAAATTTTAACGATTTTTTAAAAATATGTGGATAAGTAGGTAACTAAAATAATTTTATATCTGAAACATGAGTGGCTTCATATTATTTTACAGATATTAAATACCATACCAAAAAAGTAAAACTTTTATAAGAATAGTTTAAAAAGACTTTTCTGATTTAAAATAGTAAACTTATAATTATTAATTTAATAAAAATATTATACACGTATATAGAAACAAGTATTATACCTAATGTAAATAATCTAATTAAAATTAAACTGATATCAAATATGAAGCCGCTGCTTCGCATTCAAAGAGAGTTAAATATTAGATTCAAACCTGGTATGCAAATTAATGGAAGAATGCATGAAAATGAAACGAAAAAAATGTAATTGGTATCAATTATAGCTGTATAATGCAACATATGCAAGTTTACATTTTTGTTCTACAAATATTTCGATTGTATCAGATCATTTTTATTGATAATCTACTGAAATATGATAATTTTTTAATGAAAAACATCAGACCGGTTGTAAGTTGGTACGATAGCAAAAGTTAACGATGTTAATAATTACATAACAAGTTATTCAATTTCCGAACTAATTACACATACTGAAATTTTCATAAATTTATGATATATGCACTTCTATTCTTTATAAAAAAAATAGAAACTTCGAGACATTCACAGTTTTAAAACATGAAATATCGATGAATTTTAATCTTCTTGTTGTAAAAATTTTTGCATACTATATCTACGTGACTACGAACTTATATGTATATTTTTTACTTTATGCATATATGTAATTTCTTAACTTTATTATTTAATAGTCTTTAAAATATATTATTAATACGATAATTGAGTATATTAATATATATATACCATAAGTGGTTTAAAAATGAATGTGACAAATCTATTAATTTCGAAGAATAAAAAGTTTCCGGCAAAATAAATCTTTCTTTTTTCAGTATAATTTGGAAAGCATAAGAATATTAGTCTTAATCTTTAAGATGTCAAAAATTAATTATTCATCTATTAAGGTCGGTGGTCAAGTTCATCAGCGTACGCGAATTCAGATTTTAAATTTCTCTTCCAAGTGTCGAAAAAACTCGTTTTGATTTAATCAAGCGTGTAGAAATACCCAAAAGTGTATAGGAAATGACACGTTTTTGCCACCATTTTTATTAAGCTACGTCGGAAATTCCTGTGTTCTGGAATCAAACATTTTACGTCATCAATGGATGAGTAACCGAATCTATAGTAGCTCAATGTTTAAGGCATAAAATGTTAAACATAAGTCGCTTGATAATGTTATTATATTATACACGAATGAGTAATAAATAAATAATAACAATATTATATTTTTACTAATTTTTACATTGAATTTTATATACTTTTCTAAAAAATATTCATAGACAACTGATAGCTCGTTTTTGCGGTTTAATATCACAATATTGTCATAATTTCATGAATCTGTAGAAATGCAGGAGATTCAATCGTAGATCAAGAGGTGATAAATGTGATGAATAAATATTATTTAATATAGCCATATCAAATTACAAAATAAATAAAATAATCTCAATAGTGGTTGTAAAGAAAATTATAATTACTTGAACAACGTATTTCATAGCATTAACGGGACTTATACCAGTTAATTTTTATATCTTTATAAATTAAAAAGACGGTGACTATGTACTTTCGATCGATAAAATTCATTTCCGCACATATTATAAGTATCGTTTAATTTATTCATTAATTATTAATCCTTGTAAAGGAGATAAAAAGTTCAAATACCGATATCAGAAAAATAGATATTACCGTTGACATTGCAATGACTTGAAAGTTGATTTACAAAACCAATCATATATTATTATAAATAATTGTATCAATGCAATGGAACTAAAATAAGAATATTTTTTTCTTCATAAAATGCGAGAACCTTAAACCGATCAATTTATCAGGAAATATTAATTTTACAAATAGTTTCTTAATTTATTAAATTCATTAGCGCAGATTAAAATATTAATAAAGTGGAATTTTCTAAGAAATCTTGAATTGCTCTATACATACAAAAATATGCTAAGGTATAGTACAGAATAAAATTTGATTATTTTATATGGAAATGTCCATAAAAAAAGTTTCTACAAATTTCGCATTTGATACTTTTGTAACTAACTAAAGAAAATATTACTTAAAGGTTTTTTAAGCTTATAATTTAAGCATTTTTGACCGATTTTCTACTATTATCTTAATAAAAAGAATCGTCCCTAGTGCAAAAAGTGTTCAACAGAAAAAAAGTTTTCTTTTATTGTATTGCATAAGTTTAACATGGCAAATAAACTCTTTTCAAGTTATAAAAGAAAATGGATGATTTTCGTTAATTTTATTTACTTCGTACAATCTACTTAGTTATCATAAATTTATAAAAGAAAGTAAAAGAATGAGTTTAATACTATGTTTTTGCTCCATTATTCTTGCTTTATTTAAACATCAACTTTGTTGCTTTACCAAAACTTTAGCTGGAGCCTAAGACTATCACTTTCAACCGCGCTTATATGTATTATTATTAAGAAGTCAATGACATAATGTTTACAGGATAGACTCGATACATTCCTTAAACGCGAACAAGCCTCGAATGTACACTTCCAAAAAGTAAAACCCATGACCGAATAAAAAAAACGATCTGATCTAGAACTTATCGGACGAAATCCGACCTTGACGCTCAATCAGTCGTCGCATAGCATAAATCACGGTCACAAACTTGAGGCATCAGCATCGCTCGCACCTGCATCAAATGCTCAAATTCGCCTCACCCGCTATAAAGCACACTTTTTTCTAATCGCGTAACGATAATTGTTAATTTATAAGTGGCAATGTAGCGACGCACTCCTGTAACGATATCGTGCCAGCCTACGGCGCACGAGCCTCGACCTCTGCGACGTGAAAGCGAGTGCAAGTGCAGCGAGATCTCGATGCGTTACTCGCGGTAGAGGGAGCGAGATAAAAGCGAGAAAATCAGACGCGGCCATGGCCGTGATCGTCGCTCAACTCCGCGGCGCTGCAGATTTCTCGTGTGTTCTCGTTATACAAGCTCCTTTCGACGCGCCGCGCGCGCCGACGACTGATATTTCCCCAAGGTAAATAAGCATTTCGAGAGCCGATAGGTGTTGTCGATGGCGGTGACGAGGCGCGTTTCATTCTATATACTGCACCGCTTGTAATTAACTGGGCCGTGGCGGGGAATTTCGAGCTGAGAGAGTCCGTGCGCTGCAGGTCGAACCAGCCCCGCGGAAGAATTTTCGAGAGCAGCTTTCGAGGAACCGAGGGTAATGGGGTTTTTTTTTCTCTCGCAGCTGCAATGAAAGGGTTTTATATTTACGGAAACAAAAAAGCGAGTTGAATGCCTCGTGTCGATCTTAAAAGTTCGTATTGAATCACGAGGGTCATTGATTGAGATTGTATCGAGGGCTTTATTGCAGTCAATGACATGGTACTTGCCAAGGCAAAAGGAACTTTTTTATGCTCCCTCTCTCCTCTCTCTCTCTCTCTCTCTGCTGGGAAGTTTGCGATTAAATGCATTTTGCCTTTATGCTTGGTCCCAAAAATAACTGGCGATAAGCTGAAGAAACTCGTGAAAAGAATATTAAATTTTTCATTATGTCACGTTTGGCCAAGTATTGCGACTCGTTTATACGTAAAATTATATGCATTTTTGTAGCAATGCTGAGTTGCATTTATATTTTGCTATGAGATCTATATTATTTTAAATAAATTAAAACGCTTAAAAAACAATGTGAACTTATTTTATAATTTATGTTTTAAATTAAAGCGTAAGAATGTAAATCTTCTTAAAGTAAATATATGTTATTTACGATATTTTAATTTAGCTCTTTTAAATTTAATATTCATATTCTTGTCTTTGTCATACTAAACTTATCGTTTGGTTACATCAATGAGTTTCATTATGTTTCATTATTCAAAGTGTCTGAAGTTTTTGATCGAATTTAAATTATAAAAAAGGACACATTTCTCGCCTAAGTACCAGGAGAGAAAGATGTAATTTAAGCAATGGTATGAGGGAAAAAAGTATATACGATACGAGAGAAAAATTGGCCAGCCCAGAACAAAATTTTTTGAAAAACATTAATCCATCTTAAGACCAAAATCTGACTAAATATTGTTGAAAAAAGACAATTGCAACTTTTATAACACTTTAAAGAAAGTCTATAGTTAAAAGAAAATTATTCTTAGTTATATTTCAAACTGGTAACGTGTCTGGGCGCAATATGGTACATCTATATAGTGAAGTTTTAAATTAACGATACTAAAACTGTGCTCGAAATTTTATTCTTGTCTAAAATTTCACACAAAGTATATCACACATTTTTATCAGCTATGAACCAAGAAAAATAATATATAGTACAAAATTAAAAAGAAATCTAGCGAGTTAGAGAAACAAAATGACTTTTTCGAAGAAAAAATATCTTCAGCAAAAAGAATGAAGATTTTAATAAATAGGTATTGCAGATTGATTTGGTTAAATTGGCCGTATTTTAGCTAAAGAAAAGAGTCATTTAATACACTGAATAAGTTTTTTTTATTGCACTTACCAGTTTGTATAATTCATGAAAAGGAACTTTCGAGAAAAAGCTATTTAAAGTTTTTTTACGCTCTTACATAAGCTGCTACTTCGGGCTCCAACTTCTATAATACTTAGAATTATACTCTGAAATTTTGGAAATATATTTTTTTTAAATGGGGCTATTGATTAAAGCAAAAAAAATCGCATTTTCAACTCAATAAATCAGTAGTTTTTAATCAGAATCGATTGCAACATTAAGTAGATGCTTTTCAAGTATTGTCAGACAATTCGGTTTTAATTCATTAAATCATTTTTAAGTGCATTGCAGATTTGTTCAAATTTAAAAAAAAATGGGCTTTTTAAAAAATTATAACTAGGTAATATTTAAATATTTCAAAAGAAAAATAACTACAAAAAATATTTACTTGGATAAACCTTGATTTTATCAGATTTGATGTTTAGAATGAGATTAAATTTATGTGTCTATTATTTATTAACAATATTATTATTATTATTATTCTATGTTTTATAATTTATTTATTAAAAACATAGATCTAATACCTAGATTTATATCGATAGAATTGTTTTATACAATCTATTTATACTGCAGCTAAACGCAATCTCTAGCTCAGCTAAGCAGTGTAGAAAAAATTACTAAACAGTATCGTAAAAACTGTCTCACCTTTACCTATTCAGCATATAGATTTCATACAGAAAGTATTGATATTAAATAATTGCTTCCGTATAATGGTAGAATTTAACTATATATTCAAAATAATTGATGATCAAACGAACTTACCTAAAATGAAGTTCGATTATAATTATACAAGATCCTTGTTCGAGTGATTAAATGTAGTTCTTCATAGTGCTAGCGATTATTTTTTACTTAATAAATTAATATATTTGTTAAAATATACATTTATGCAAAATTATGCAATTATTGATTTTATACCATGTATAGGCATGGTAATTTCAAAATCGAAATTAGTTGAGAGAATAATTTCCATTGTTCGATTGATAAACAATGATAGAATTAATTTATATTGATATTAAATTATCGAACATATTATTGACTAATAGCATCAATTACTTATGTATTGGGTTAATAGACTTTTCGTTAGAATAACAATTACTGTTAGATACATACCATTTGTATACACAGTATCTCATTGTCAACATACATTTTAACGATGAACACAAAAAATTAATTCTATCGTAATAATTACTTACAACATAAACTGTTAGTTTATGTATTTTAGATGTAGATAATAATCGATAGAAATTAGAAGCTGTCATCACAAGAAACGTTCTGTCGAAATATACGAAAAAATTGAATTTTTTGGGCACTTTCTCGGCTTCAATTAAATGTACGAACTGCACATATAACTTTTTTATCAGACGTGGAATAGTTAAGGCAATTTGATCCAAGCCATACATTTATACTGCTAAAATTATATTTGTTTCACATTATTTTACAGAAAACTATATTTATTTGTTGTCCATTACAATAAACCTTGGATTCAAATGAGCTAATTTGTATACTGTATTATTGAAAAAACTATTTTTTATTTATTATGATCAAATTCGATATTAATTAGAACAAATTCTTCTCCACAGGGTGTGGACCCTTATTGTCACCTTGTAACCTTAATAACATTAATACATTCTCGTCATAATAACTATAAAAAGATAGGTAATATTATATACACTTTATTAAAAATTCACTATTATTATTGTAATATTAAAACTAAAGAATTAATGTAAAGATATTTTTGTATCATTACTTCTTAAAAACTCAACTCAACTCCATATGCGTAATGTTATAAAAAAACTTACATAATTTGATTCATACAGGTAACAGACTAGTGCTTGATCATTTCATTTATGTTCGCGACACATAATTCATCTTATCGATTGGATCGGAAATGTAATGCGTCGCTTTATGAAGAGGTAAAAATGAGCGTCACGAGACGATGATTTGTGCCCGTTTTGTAGGAATTGATGGGATCTGTGCATTAATATATGAAATTTCAATCATTTAGATTCATTGCACGTGAATAAAATCACTCGTTCATCTTCCATTTGAAGTCTCGCGTTTTGAAATTTTTTTCTCTCGAGAGTTGAGAATTTACGTTTATGATATGGCTTTACGATTTCCTTGAGTAGTACTTGAGCGAAAATTTTTTATTCCACTTTAATGTCACCTTAGAATGTATGTTTTTTTAGTCATTTACGAATCCAGAAATTTCTCAATATTACAAAAAACTTGGTTTCATTCTCTCTCGTTCTTTTATTTTCTCTTCCCATCTGATTAAACTATAAATCTATCTATCTTTCTATCTATCCATCGTACTCTTTAATATGAAGAACCGCGCGTGATTTTGTAACTTGACGTAATCGACATGATTTGATTTGTAATTAATTTGTAATAAATACAGTTTAAAATACTGTACTTATGTATATTTGCATAATGTTTAAGAATATTACGTACACAAGTTAAGTGACATCAAAAAGTATAAACAGCTGTTCTTCAGAAATAAAAAAAGTATTTTCGGTATTGTTGTAGCGTTTTTATTTATTGGATAATGCGCTAATTTTATGGCTTTCAAACATCGCATTTTCAATCGATCCGGAATTTTAGCTAGTACTATTTGATATAATTATTTTTGTGTAAGTTTGTGTATGAAAAGCTTCTGATTGTATGATTTCTTAATGGAAGAGGGTCAATGATCATGTTTAGTCTGCAAAAGTATTTTTTTTCTTGAGATGTCTCTTTTTTTGCGAAACTATTTCAGTTACGCTAACGCAGTCTGGTACGACGGCGATCTTGTGATAAAATAAAAATAATTATTTCTCATTGCACATATCAACGATAATACATTACGACTTTATTAACAGTGTATATAAAATAAATTAAACAGAATAGTTGCGCGCTCCCAACAAGTTAACAGCATGGCATTAGCGAAAATAAAAACGTCGGTGCAAGATGTAGCATCCTTTTTATCATATACAAACTTATTCCGGAGTATACGACAATCTCTGTGTCTTGCACTTAACTACTATACACCAATACTTACAAGCTATACAGTTGCGATCAATCGCTGAAAGTTATTACAAATCGAACTTCAAACTGGCCTTGCACGCGCTACACAAACGCACAACCGACTCCTTATCAGGAATATTATATGCTTGTAGCCGCGGAGAGAATAAGAGAGCAAGGCGAGGAGCGGCAGACGATCGACGACCTCGAGGTTTCGATGAATCCCGTATGTAGAAAAGAAAAATAGCCGGTAGCCGATTGCCTGCAACGTCCACGCCCTCGTTCTCGCAATTCCACTGCTGTATCGCGAAGGCGCGCTATCTCGGGGGCCGTCGCGGCGCGACCTCTTGGCTGCCCGTGCTCAGGAAGTGTCGCGAGTTGAGATTGGTAAAGATGTAAGGGGCCCGCTTGTTGGGGCAGAGGAACCTGTCGAAAATCCGGGGCAGTCCGCGGTCTGTCTTGTTGCCCACGGGCTCCAGCATGTTGTTCCACAGGAGATTGGCACCTGTTAGACCGGCGGAAAGAAACAAGGAGAGTATAGTATGCATAAGCGGATTAAATTGTATGTACAAGCTGCGGCTCGTGTCGACGAGCTTCCTCGTTCGCCGTCGTGCTGACTGCTGAATTTCGCTCGCGAGTGCGCAGACGGAACGAGGCTTCTAGAGCTGCTGCGTGCAGTGTGTTTGTGTGTGTGTGCATCGTCGCGGTGATCGTTCGGGCTGATACTCCGTGAGACGAGGTCGCGCGCGTCGATCTTAATTAGGCACACGCTGTGATATGCCAGTATTTCGGGAGTTTCTTATCGAAGGGCATCGTTTGCTGTCGTGGAACATTTCCCGACAGATTATCAAGTGCCGATCGATATTACTACTCTCCGTTTATAAGCACGAGATATCTAGGCCACGCGAGTCTAAACAACATCATCGGTTTGGTTATGAGACGCGCGCAGTAAAGTACTAGTGTTATAAATTTAAAAAATTATTTTTTCTAACTACCTAGATCAAAATAATTTCAATCTGAGGAATCGGTCATAATTACATTCATAATTAGCAATTAAATAAAATAAGTCTCACATTTAATGCTTATTTTATTTGAATAAACATATTGGATGTAAGGTAAAAGAACCAATGTATGGACAAGGCGAAAACTGGTAGGTATGCGTGTACTCGGACAGCAGGCCAACATTATAATTATTGAGTACATTATATATTAGTATTATATATTAGTATTATGTTAAACATGAACTACAAAGAAGTAACTAAATTTTTTAATTTTCTATAATAATCATAGAGTAAAAAATTATTCTAAATCTATTATAGCAATCGCAAATGATTGTCGTCGTGTCCCAGTATACCATGAGTTGTATCAAAATTACCCAGAGCTTGGACACACCTGATCCCAAAAGCACATAAAAACATAAAAATTAATGCTTACATTTACATCTTAACAAAAACTGTTTCACCCACTCAATAAATCTATTCAATAAAATCATGAAACAGAGAGTAATAATTAATTTAAATGGATTAAATTATAAATTGAACTATTCACAGTTTTACGGTCCTTAGTGTTTTAATAATTTTAATTACTGCCCGACTACTACAGCAAAGAGACTTTTGTAAAAACTTTATTTTTAACGTTTAAAAGTTAAAAGAAGGACATTTTTTATGTTCTAACCGATAAGAAATAATCTAGATTTAGTAGTAAAAATATAAAAGCTTTTCAAATTTTTGAAAATTCTATTAAATAGATAGGCTTCAAAACTTTTATTTATCGTCCGGGTATTGGGTATTTTATACTCTCTGCTAATGCTGCACTAAGAATTAATAAATATTATACTATGCTATCACTGCCAGTGATAAAGAGTTTTATGTCTCAGTTATTACCAAATCAAAATGTGAAAATAAGTTAAAGTTCAGTTAGTTGCGATAACTGGATTAATGAACAATTTTTTGTAAACAGTAAGCAAAAAGATAAGTGCCAATTTTGTAAAACAATAAATCTATTTATAACCATTGAATACTGATAAAGGTTACATTTTTATCTCGTACAACTAAAAGTTATGGAAAATTTTTGTAATAGAAGATTCATTAATTTATATTCATTTACTCAAAAAACACATTCAATCCGTTCCTAACACAATTTTTTCTGGTTATTTAGTGCTTTTCTCTTTAGCTTATCAAATGGATAAACAAAAAAAAACTGTATTAAAAAAAAAATTGACGAATTCCGCGCCTTATGTATCACAAAAAAGATTCATGGAAAGTGATAAGTATACTTGACAGTAATTCCCAAAAATAATTAAAACTAAAATTGCTCACCATATGAATAAAAGTAGCATTTTTATTGACTCTTTAATATCTTCTGTATCAGTTTGGAACTAAATGTTTATTCAAATAGTGTTTTCAAATGCTGTTTAAGTACTTAACCTGAAGTAATGACAATAGTGTTTCAGCATCAATGTTTTTGAATCTCAAAGTTCTAATCTAAAATATCTTTAAATTTATTACTTGTTTAATTTATTTAAACTTATCAATTGCGTTTTTATGTACTTATTTACGATTCTTTATAAAAAAATATATTTAAAATATTTCGGACTATTTGAAAAAAATTATAAAAGTATAGAGCGTTTGAAAATAACCTAAAAATAGTTTTCATATGAAAATAGATAGAATTTTTAAAGAAAGTTTAAAAGTCTGATGGCATATGTAAACTGTTAGTAAGTACTTCTTCCAACTGAATAAATATTCAGCGTAAAGCGTATAGAAAAAATATAACTCGTATTTACTGATTCGATAATCGTTAGTCATTCGTATTCTTGAAAATATAATTAAGTGCTGTACTTATTATATACCTTACATAAATATTGAATTTTTATCGCAAAATTAGTTGTATATTTAATTCGTTAGAGACTATCTTTAACGCGCACTCGAATGATATATTACTAGTATATATTCAATGAGTTTTAAAATTGCATCATTTTCCGTTAGCTTATCGTCAATTTAGTTTACAATTACAAATGCCTTTGTCATTACTTTCTTTAATAGAACATAAGACTGAAAAATATTAGTTTTCATCGCGTCTCGAGCCTTTGTGCATCTGTTATTGTAGTTAAACTATAAAAGACTTAAAAGACTTATCCCGTTCATTTTGTTATTCAACGATAAGCCACTTAATCATGTAGTAAATTAAAAAGTAACTAGTTATTAATAACGCAGTATAACCCAAACAAAGAATAAACAGATAAATAAATATGAGAACATTCTCCTCGTGAGATTGGAATTGCCTATCAAACTATAACCAGTATGATTGGTATTCGTTAATGTAGAGCTAGGCCTTACCGATCGCGTGCCCCTTCTGACTGAAGTGGAAACAGTCGTGTGTGACCAGACTCGGATCGACTGGAGGCGCTTTCCTCGGGTTTGAATTTGGTGCGTTGAATAGTTTTATAAAGGGTTGTAGCACCACCGTGAAGTCGTCTTTTGTGTCGTATCTAAAATGTATAATAAAAAAAAACTTTATTATTATCAGAGTAAGGTACCTGATGATACTTTTTATCGTTAGAACATGAACATAAGTCTTTAATTTCAATTTCATAAAACTATAAAGCGACATTATTTTAAAATGTTACTTATTTGAAAATGGTTCTTTATCGAATGGCAAGAAATTTCCTACTATCGCTGATAATAAAGGCGGTACATAAACCTAAATTGTATTCAAACAGACATATGTATATGTATATAATGTTTGTATGTCATATCGCTAATAACTCCGTTGTTGATGCGACTTTAAATAAATAACTGAAAAAACAAGCCGCGATACAAAACGGTATTGAAAATTTACAGAGAGTATCTTTATCGACTGGTCGGTTACCTTCCAGAGGCAACTAAAGCTTCGGCCGCCTGTTGATACATGTGAGACATCTTCGATGCTGTGATTTCTGGTTCACTTCCTCGGTGCATACAAGCACAGTAAAGTGGATGCAAAATATTACACATTATGCTGCGAGTTGGTAGTCTTAACGATACAGTAACATCTGAAAGTCATTGTCAAAATATGAGATTTTCCTCATTCAACCAGAATTTAATTCTGTAAGAAATGAGCAAAACTACACTGAGAAAAATGGATACTGCTCGAAGAGGAAAAATCTGCTTGTGAGACATCCACGTACGGCAAGATAAAATCTACTTGAAGCTAGTAACCGAGTTCTCCTTTCTAAATTATGGTTTTCTTGTTTCTAGCAGAAAAAACTCTTCCTTCTAAACCAATATACGGCCGGCAAAAAGATTACGTGCTTGCTGTAAAATGAAATCTGCTTACCGCAAGTAGATAAACTCTACAAGTGATATCCCCCGCTCGAGTAAAAGAGCGTTTGTCTTTAAAATTAAATTTATTTTCTGAAAGACAAAATCTTTTTCCTGTAAGTAGATACTATAGTACTTATATTATAACATTTTATTTTACATACAATGTAAAATTTTTTGTAACTTTTTTGAATAACTTTTTTTAACCGCCCTGCGCTTGAAGATGAATTATTAATTAGTCCAAAGTACATGGAGTTCCTATTTGATTCGATCGGAGGATTAAGATTATTGAAAGAAGTGTTAAAAATATGACAAAAGCATATTAAATTAAAAATGCACCGCTAATTCATTTAAAAATTAAAAATATTTTTTATTGACTACTATCAGTTGAATCGTATTATAGGAGATTGCTGTTTATTTTTTCCATTGGATTAAAGTTTTTAAAGTATTTCTTTTAATAGAATGCATTATGAATGCAAAATAGAATCTTTCTCATCAAGAATAACTGGAAAAGGTTCGTCCCATTTAAAATTTAAACCTTATTTAAAAAAAAATGTTGAAAATAAGGTCTGAATACCTATAACAAGGTCCGTCGCGCGCATATATGTATACGGTCCGTTCACAAACTAACGAGTAGAAACCCGCATTTAAATAGATTCGATTTCAAAGTAAGATAGAACAAAAATTAAGATTTGCAGTTGACAGTCTTGGTTGCATGAATACATCTTAAAAGTATACGTATATATACGATGTAATCATTCGTAAATTTACCTATGGCTGGAATTAAATTAACTATTGTACGAGGTAAAGATGCCCTTAAGAAGTCCAATGCTCTCCGCAAATGTAATGCATAACGGACTGGCGAGAATTCCTTAGGACTGTAGCACTGCGCTGAGCAAATGTCATTGGCACCAAAAAGAATAGTCACCATCTACAACCAGAAGAAACTTTTCAGTAATGGATTATAAAAAACTATTGATTATTTTAAAATCTCAACTTTTCTAACGGTATATTATAACAAATTTATACATATAGATTACTATTCTATTGGATCAAATAAGTAAATAATTGAATTAGACTTGGTTTTAGATAATAAGCAATGGAATATATTGTAAACCTTGGGCTGACTTTTTTTGCATTTAAAAACGAAAATCGTAAGAGCTTTAATCTACTATATGCAGCCTATTGTGATTTATAGGCTTTGTTCCACAAGCATCTAGAAACACTTATAAAAAATCGTGTTCAGAGATTTTACGTTATCTCCAACGTGAAATAAAATCTTATACTTAACAACTTATAGTTAACAAGAAAATACGTTTTATATGTATTTGCTAGAATACTTTTTCTTGTGATTTATTATTTATTACGATGTATTTTCTATATTATTTGTTAGAGAGAAGTACCTTTAGTCACAAAGATCAAAGTAATCATATGAACTTATAAAGATAACATTACCAAAAGTTACACGATTAGTTGAAGTCTACTTGAAGAACACTTCTATAATTGGGACTATAATTAGTACGATTGACATAAAAGAACATTCAATGCAATTTTCCGAGCAAAGCACATATTCTAAAACAGGATGAGGGTAATTAATTACTATGTCTGGATAAGTTACAGAATATCGCTTTGTACACAAACGAATGATGTTTTATGATAATCTTCATAGTAATAATTATCATAAAAGCGAATTCAATTTTGAACATGGTAATTGATTTTTCATAAGGAGGGAATTCAATTAATCTTTAATCGCACGAAATATAAATTATACCTTCCAATGGTTCTGAATATCGATGGCAGGATCGCTTCTCATTCTTTGCACGAGAATTTTAGCTTGATGAAGCGCATCCTCTGTTGCCGCTACTGGATAAGCTATGTTCAAGCGCGCCTTTCGCGATATGAATTCCCCGGTACCGGTTGAATATCCCGTCAGTCTTGGATTATACTCCTAGAAAGATGTTCGTAGTTTTTCAATCATTTTTTTTATCATTTTTACGTATAAAATGAATATAAATTTTTAGGTGATAAATATCTATCACAGAGAAAAAAGTCTGGATATATATATTAGAGCCAAATATTTACATATATATATAAAATGTGATATCATCATAAATGAATAGAATTCGCAAAACTGTCATTTCAAATAAATATTTTCTTAAGAGTTGTCACAATAGATTTAGTAATTCAGATGATATAAACGTATGATATATAAATCCGTCAAATCCTTAAATACTGAAAATGTAAACAAAATTATTTTGGAAAATTAATTATTGTATTGGTTTATTGTTATTATTTAAAAATTAGATCCAAAAATTTTTTTCGTAAGGCAATTTTCTAAATATCAAAAATGTTGATTTATATATTTGCATACTTTTTGTTACCCGTACTTTTGAGTAAAATTCATTTTCAATATGAAAATTTATGTAATTTATTATAAGAAATTTAATTTGTTTTTAGAATGACAAAAAGATGAATCGCTTATCCGAAAAACATAAAATGAGCAAAGTCAGAGAAATGCAAGGTGTCCCACGGTGAAGTTTGTCATGTAACACATGGATGAATATAAACACATTTGCATGAGTATAAGGTTGATTCAGGATGTAGTCGGAAAGTTTGATTACGTATACAAAAGCAACCCCGGAGTTTCAAACATCAATTGCTTGAAGAAACTCTTCTTCTTAGCACCGTATAATAAGACATCATAGTTTATGTACGCCAAAAATAGGGACATAAATAAATACACACTTGCGTTATTAGTATAAAAATTTCAATCTGATTTATAATATGTTTGTATTGTTAAAAGCCGAGTTTCAGAAAAACTGTACATAAGATGATATGTATACCTTGAGGAGATTCGGAACAGTAAGATATTTTCTCCAGTCATCCTGACCACCGATGCACCAGCTGACGCCACGTGCTTCGATAAACGTCCCTATGGCAAATTCTTCCAAGGCTCCGCTTCCTGCTACCAAAGAATCTCCTAAGCCTCCGACGACGTCGATGTCACCTGGTCTTAAACGATGAACAGTTTCTGGTGGCACCGTTGATCTATTCGTTTAAAATTAAAAAAACATTATTCAAAAAAATCAGTATATTTATTTTTTTAAATTTCCATCGTCGTTTAAGTTAAATAGTAGTTTTTTAACAAAATTAGAAGTAAAAGAAGCGTGCAGAAACTTGTTGGTTAATTATTTATTTGTATAGTTTTTACTACTGGTAATAGTCGATTTCTCTCCTTTTTTAAAGCTTATAACTGCTTATTAATAGCTGCTCGTTTGTAGAAAATTATAGTACTTATTACTGCTTGTGATCTTTGAAGTTTTCATATTGTGACGATATAAAATTTTTATACAACAAACCAAGTGTCATGATTATTCAACATAACGAAAATTAAAGAAGATGCATCATATTTAAATAAACAGTATATCTAATTGCATGTCTAAAAAATACAAATTTGGAACTTCTATATATTACTTTTCAAAATATTGATTTTGCGAAAAAAGAAATACTACTACGTTTTATTTTACAAATTAAGTATTAAAATATAAAATAAAAAAGTTATGCATGGTCTCAATTGATTTCTCAATACTATAGTATAACTATTACGTGTACTAGTTTCTATTATATGAACATGAACCCAATGTAGTCTCATTAAATACAATTATCTGAAGCAAATCGCGTGTATTGAACATGTAGCTTACGCAAAAAGGTACCTATACTTGTTTAATTTAGTTCGAACTGAATACACAAAAATACAGCTCATGATCAATTAATACACTGCTTAACTGGTTACGACTAATTTACATCATTTACTTGCTGATTTTTGTATTTTATCTTTCTAAAAGAGAAACCTGCATCGTTTTTTACTGTTTACGATCAATATAAATGGAATGTCAACGATTTACTATTCATGTTATACAAATATATATATTGCTTGAAATTACTTTTACCATCGTTGATCGAATATTTTATTTAACAACAATAGGTTTAATAAAAATGTTTAATAATAACAGTTAATGTTTAATAATAAGTTTAAGCAAAAAGAAAAGTTTAACTAAACATAAAATTATTAAGTTCTAAAGTTGTTTTCTAAACATCGCGTTGAATTTGTGAAAATCAAATATTACAATTAATTAAAATAAATTAATTTACTAATTAAATGATGGTAATAAAAGTACAATATTTGTGCAGCTATTGCAAGTACAAAAAACATTTAGCTAAGAAAAAATTGACCTTTCTGTATTAGCATGGAGAGAGTTGACGATCGTTGCATTGAAAACGGTCGTCTTACCAGACTCGTCTGTATCTACTGTCATATTTTCCGCGCGAGAAAGAACTTTCGTGAATACTTTCCTATCTTTTCTACTACTTCTTTGTAGGACAGTACTTGTTTTTTAATTTAATATTTTTTCACGCTCTGAATTATGGTACCCAAGCTTTATGCGCTATCCTATAAAAACATTTCATGTACCATGATCATGCTCCCATATCCAAATGGCAAATACGTGCAAAAAAGGTTTGTATCATTAAAAAATCAAGTGTTTAAATAGAATTGCTTATATAAGAGAACGACTGGTTTTCCCAATATTGCATTTCTGTATAGTAGCGATGAGATGTAGTTGTTGGGAACGTAAGCCTGGCAAATCAATCGGTTCGAAAAAACGAGTATACACGAACGGTCCTTACCTGCCATTGCGGAGATCGCAGGGAAACGGGACGCGCGGCGCAACTGTGCGCTGCTTCCTCACGGCGTATTCGATCGCTGGATAGTATACACCTTCTACATCCAAGTCGACCTGTGCATCAACCACAGACTTACGTAAGATTTAGCCAAATATGTTCGCTATCTAAATTCTAATCGCATTCCAATAAGAGGTCTATATTTAAATTATGAATTACGCCAATTGGAGTGAGATCACACAAAAAAAGACGCGTTGCACTCATTCTCAATTGAAAGATATTTGCTTAGAAGTCGCATATACAAAGCGCAGTATTCAAGAGTACTTGATACGTCATTCCCGCAGCATCATTAGCGTATTAGAATCTGCTCGGAGCGGCCCGGAAAAGATTATCAAATAATCGGCGATCTCTGGAGGCGGAACGCGGTATCGAGTTAGCATCGAGTACGTTTCAATGAGTATTGGAGTCTCGCGGCCCCGCAAAGTAACCGGCACAACACCGGCGGCGACTACGACTGCGGCGGCGCAACACCGCATACGTACATTATACGTAAGCGCGCCTCCATATAGCATCTATTATTTCCGCGATGAATCGGGAAGAGTTCACTTGTTGCAGCGGCTGAGGTCACGGAGATGCTTTCACCGCCGCCGCCGCCGCCGCCGCCGCCGCCGTCGTGCGCCACCTCGCATATGTACACACACAGACACACGCGGGGCCTGCTTTCTTTTGCATTTGCATCATCCGCGGTGGATTCGCACTTCGAAGGGAGATTGGCCGTCACGACTGCGCGTATATGCAGCACAGGCGCAAGTGCGAAAATCGACCGTGAAGTTGATCGAGCTCCGTACTGTTATAGAGCATTTTTCAGGGGTTTTGGCGTCGTATCGTCCGCTGCGGACGGCCGCGGATCTTCGTTCATCCGGAGTATGTCGCGATTGTATAAGCCAATTAGGATCGCGGAGGATTCGGAGGCCTTTACGTAATCGCGCCGCAATACCTCCGGCGAAAGACGTCACGCGATAATATAACGTGGCCGCGCTGCTCTGTGTTTATTGATTGACAAAACACAGAGAGGCCAATTTAACGGGAGACGCGGCTACAGTTGGGAAAGAAGCGACATGGGGAGGATTCTATCGAGGAATTATAGTAATTGCCCGGTGCGTTTTTTTTTCTTTTATTCTTGCGCGCGAGGCATACTAACCGGAGGAAACGGTTAATTTGGTAGGCGTTCCAAGGAGAAGGTGTACATGTACGTATGGGTAAATGAGTAATGGGGCTTAACGAGGTGACGAGTGTGAAATAAATTATAGCCTTTAGAAAAAATTCATTTGATTATGGTAAATTACTTTCTCCCAGGATCGCTCACATAATGGAAGTGGATTTTCGGGATAATGTTGACTTTGCTATTATAGGTGAAATGAAGGATTCACTTTGCGAGGCGTGAGAAAAAAAGCGCTGTTCTGTCGCATTCGTTTTTCGCATCATATTGAAGTAAATATATTGTAGATTTATGCTCGTCGTGCAAGATTTTTCCTGTTCTCGAAGCGAAGGATTGTGTATACCATAAATTTACTAAAATACTGTTTATTTATAAAAAGAAAATAATATTTGAACAGCTAATAGAGATTTATACACATTATTGGAAAGCTTTGATTATATATTTTACGTTTTGATCCAGATAATTATGGAAATACCGATATGTGATTTATAGTAAAACTCGTATATAATTATAGAAAATTATAGAATGCTGACTCATAATAAGTATCTTTACAAATTGCTTTTATGAAATACTTAATAGATTGATCCATCATTATCAAATCAAATAAAAACTAAATGACGATTAAGTAAAAAAGTTAGTTCAACACTTTAAAATCTATTTTAACGTTAAGTATAAGTTACTTGTAAACTAGTTTACGTTTATTACATTAGGACGATTTATAGTGATAATTTGGCTAGACAGAAAATAATACAATACAAGAAAAACATTAAGCCTAATTCATAGCAAAGCATAGATAGTCGTCCATGTGTTAATGAATATTGAGTTGACTAGTGATTAAAAAGCTACTCCTTTTATTTAATATTGTATTATATAAGTATCTATAAACTTGACTAGTCTTCAATTAATAGTTTTTTTTTTTTTTAAAGTGAAGTGGAACTCTTAATATAGTAAGCGGATAACGGTTACATAAGTATGTTTTCTAAAAATCGACTAGTAAGTAATTATTTAAGATCTTGATTAGCGGAATATTACACGGACACATTCAAATTATTTGATCCTCCGCATTCTTCCAGATGCAAAAACTGAATGGAAAAAAAATCAAGCTTTCCTTTTCTGATCGGTCGATGATGGGAATTATCTAATTTCCGCAATATTAAGGATATTTACCATACTTACAGGGAAGAAGATAAAAATAATAATGAGAATCTGAGATTATTACTTGACACATTATTCCGGTCTTACCCGCCAGTATGTACTTAACTGCAAAGCGCGCAAATATATTTCACGTGCAGTTTACGGTGCAAAAAGTCAATCATAATCAAACATAAGCGATGTACGCGCATAAACTCGGCTGCAAGATCCATGTACATCTAATCCTTATACACTTGGCTGCAGCCGGTCAAAATCAACCGAGCAGTAATTATCATCGGCATAGCTCGGAAGAAGCTTTCAATTTAACGAGTCTGAATAATAATCGGGGAGGGATCGATCGGTGAAAAGGCGCTCGGCAAAACAATACCGGCAATAAAGTCGGGGAATTATGGCCGGTCCGGGGCGTAAAGCCGATGATGATGCGTGCCGGGTCTTACCTTGCCCGATCTGAAGAGCGAGCGTATCATGTCGGTGAATGAAGCTGCCCGCGCGCAACCCGTCCATAGCGATACGACGAAGATCGCGAGGAGGTAGAGGATGAGAGGCTGCCTCATGGCCAAGGTGCGGCGACGTTTATTCTCTGCGCGCACACGACCTCGGGCGACTTTTCCTCTCTGCACTCCCTACTCTTCGACTGCGGCGGCGGCTCTCTCTCTCTCTCTCTCTCTCTCTCTCTCTCTGTCTCTCCCTTCCGCACACAGTCCGGGCTCAAGGCGCCAATGCAATATCTGCGCGCGGCTTTTCCTCCTCAGCGCGAAAGCATCAGCAGCATCAGCAGCATCAGCAATATCAGCAGCGGCAGCTCTTTCTCGGCTGCATCTCTCGTCCGCGTCGACGCCTCGGATATTGTTTGCATAGAGGAGAGTTCGCACTGCGAAAAAGAGGAATTGACCCGTTGAGCACCTACTGCGCACCTGTCTGCGCACCTGTCTGCCGGCCCGCGCGGCCAGACTTCCCGCTGCGCTAATTCTCTTCGCTTCGTGCAGCGGCGGCCCGAAGAAAGTTACCGCGGCCCCTTACGACACTTTTCACGCGCCGACCGACGTGACTCACGCGCGCAAACGAAGAGCGCGCTGCGCCCGATAAGAGCGACGGCTCTCCGCCCGCTTTCGGTGCGTCGATATAATGTAACGTGCCAGTTTTCGGCTCGACGCGCCGATAAGGTGTGCCCGAGATTTTAGCGTCGCGCCGCGGATCCCACAGTTTCCGGACACCCGATGACGATGATTACGCATCGGGAGAGATAAGGACACCGGCCCGTCGCGTTGGCTTTGGGACGTCACTCCGCATGCAGTGTATACAATAAGCACCGTTCCTTCGCACCGTTAACTCCGCGGGCTCTCTGCGCGGGACCAACATTTCCGCGCGTTATTTTAACGTCTCTAGGGTCGATAAATCTGCGGATGGGGCCCCGCGCGGCTCAAGTTTTCTCCGTAATACGCGAGCGCCATTCATAAACGCGCGAGACTCTATAATTCCGAATGGCTCGCGCAAACACACTACGACGTGCTGCTTGCACTTTGTATAGCTCGTATATCAATTTGACCAGCGCGCTATATAAAAAAAAAAGTAGATTAACCGACTCATTCGATCGAGTTTCTTACTTTTTAATTAAGCTCGAGAGGACTCGCCATGTATACGTATGCATGCCGTGGTTGACCCTTTAAAAATAATACTCTCTCGCCCCCCGTGAATCAACTTTCACTTTTATCGCTCGCTTTCGTTATAAACAATAATCGAAATGTGTATCGGACTTTCCAGGTATTATTCCGGTTTTTTTATTTTTACGGAGCGAGGTTATTTTATAAGCAGTATGTATAATGAGAGGAGAGATAAGCTGAAAAATGGTTATTTTTAAGAAAAAGAATAATGTATGCATACAATTTAAGCTGTAAAAGTAGTTAATTGACATAAGTATTATATGTGAATCAAAACGGAATATCGCTTTAAATTAGGATAATTTAAGGAAATTAATAATCGTTTATAATATAACTCTCTGTTTAAATTTATATTTCAAGAAGGGTAAAATCTTTTCATTCTCGCTCACGGAGGCTGAACTTAACGCATATCTTTTTTCCCGCCTGCGATAAATCGAACTTCTTGCACGGAGTCAAAAAATTACGTTAAGCAAGTAAGTTTATTGTGAATAAATACCATTATATTTGTATCGTAGATGTGTTCACTCTCATATATAATAAGTGCGGTATAACTTGATATTTTTTAAATTCTAGAACACAGTCTATATTAAAAAAGTGTAAATAGTAATTAGCTATTGAAACGAGAGTTAATCTTACTTAACCAAAGTAGAAAGGTTTTAAAAAATCTTATTTTGTGTCAACTTTTGTTCAATTGAAAAAAAAAGAAAGTGTAGGCTAAAAATGATTTTTGTTAAGATTTACGTCTCTTAGCTCAAAGCTGAAAAGAGGAGCGTTATGTAATTTCCATTCTTTTGAGCAACGCACACGAACTGTTTTTACTGGAATTGTAATGAACTCGTATGTTCTTACACAATTTATGCAAGTCTCTGCCATTGAAGGTAGTTTAGAATTTCGCCGACATCGTAACAATGTAATTAATAAGTACCAGAGTGACACAAATTTTACTGCTCCATTTCATAATCATTGTCGAAATATTCACTATTTTCGAGCATTTCGAAGAATTTATTGTGCTTGTGCAGTCAAAGTCAGGATTGTTGACTCTGAGCGAAACTTCAAAATGATATGGCATGTAAAGAAAATAACCCTATGGTCTTTTCCGAGAGATAATTTATAAAATAAAAACATTACACAAATTAAATCTTTTGTCTTTAGTCAATATTATTTTATTTAACAAATTATAATAGCGTACCGCATTTCGGTAAAAAGTTACCTTTTTCTGTGAAAATTTTACAATTTTATACATTCACGTTCGTTTTTCATTTAGAATTGTAGATACTGCGAAAATTTGAAATGAATTCCACAAAACGGCTTCCTCCTTGAACTTTGTGCTGTGCATTTGAATTCTATGCACATAACATTTAATAGAAATTTGTATAAAGAAGTAGGTACTTAAAATTCGTACTCAGTAATCATTTCGCAAATTTTTAGATTTCTTATATCAATGATTGCATTTAAGAAGAAAAATGTCTGCAAAAAACATGCGATCAATATCTACACATTAGCATATACTTAATATATACCCGATTTTTATTGAATTTAATTATGCCAACATAAGATTGAAATAAGTGAATTTATGCTATTTTAAGTGTTGCGTATAAATTTAAATTTGGATTGTATAAATTATCTTTTTTACACGTAATTATGCGATAATTTCAATGTTAACAATAACGTTTATAAAATAATATTGTATAAATATTTTATTAAATGCCCTCTTACAGGGTGACGTAGATACAATGAAAAGCGTTGAAAACTTCAACATAGATTTTGATTTACCATCGTATTATTGTCTTTACTACAGTTAGAGTTATAAACTGTGATTTGACATTCGATATATAGTGAGTGAAAAAAAGAAAGTGTCTTGATTTTGTTTCAGCAGACGAATAACTCATCATTAATGAAAGCGCATTGACGTTTTAAGCTCTTGCGAAATAGGTATTAGTATTCGAAAGCGAACTAACTGACGATTAAGGAGCATTATCATATAGGTCAAGCAATATAAGAATCTTCGAATTGTTGGAATTCCTTAATCTACTCTCTAAATTTCTTTCACAAGGTACCTTTTTTCGCGATAAGGAATTTCGATACAACAATCTACTTCGCATATTAATGCAATGAAATTTGGCTAAATGCTAACTGAACTTGAATTATACTGCTCTTGCTTCGGATATAGCTGAAGTGATAATGTGAAAATTTTTTGATTATTTTGGTTATTTTACATTGATATTTCGTTTATACAATAAGACAATGAATGTTGATGCCAATCGAGAACAATTTTGGAGCTTAACATGATTTTATTTATTAGTAATTTGGAATTATAAGTATAATATATTAATGATGAATGAAAAGATCAATCAAAAGACATAGAAAACCTCTCATTGTTATTATTATTTAAAATTGAATGAATATACCTATACATAACTATGGGCAAAAATAGTAAAAAGGCGACAAAAAACTTTAGAATACACATTGAATCGCTCGCTAATAAATTATAATTTATGAAAATTGTCAAAGTCACCGTCGCCTCATTTCATCATCGTACTATTATTATACGAGGAATCCTGGGTCGTCAACGCTTCCCAATGTACACATCAGCGCAAGGAAAAAAAAAACTTCGGTATAAGGGTCAAATGTCGCGTTGGAAAGCCTCCTTAGCGACAAAAGTCAGCTCTCGGCACATATTATTCAAGAGGCGTGCGCAGCGGAAAGAAGAAATTGGCAAAAAGCATCGGTGGCCGCGGGTCGCGCGTTACGTCCGATTGTTTAGCATGCAAATCACACATATATAGAGAGGCGCTCGCCAAAAGTCTCTTACCCGCACACGGACACCGGCACTGCACTCCAGCTTTCCAAATCGTCGTCCGCGACTTTCGAAATCCGATGATCCTCCATGAAAGCCCTCCACCTTGGCAAAACAGAAGACAAGCGCCCTGCAGCCGTCGCGCACTTGTAGCCCCCCCTGCACGCGCAGCACAGCCACCGTATACTCGCTCACAGGAGATCCATCGGCGCTCGGCGCGGCCGCGTCACCAGCGGAGACAGCGAAGCGACTTTGGCCGGATCGCTCGTCGAGTGCGACATTTAAGTAAAGGCCGCGGCGGCTGTGCGAGGACGCGCGAGTCTGTGTAACCGCAAGTGCACGGTGGCGACGGGAAGCCTCGCGGGTTTCGAGTGCGCGCGTCCGCGCTCGCGGAGGGCACACAGCCGGGAAGGACTCGTCGGCGCTGGCCGCGAAAACTCGCCTGCCTCCCCTCCCCACCCCCTCTCTCTCTCTCTCTCTCTCTCCCGGCTGGTATCCCTTCCCGCGGCGACAGCATTTCGCGCATGGCTCGCAAGCTCTCCCGGAGTTGGCTCGGCTACGTGCGGAGTAAAAGCCGCGGCGCGAAACGAAATCGAACGGAACCGAGCGGCCCGCGCGCGCGCGCGACTATCGAAAACGTGCGCGGCTGCGGGACGGATCGGTTACGTATGTGCGTTACGGTTGCCGATGCGAGCTGCTGCAGCCGTGAGGCTTTTATCGATCGATCGGATGTACATGGAGAGTCGTTTTCCGTTATGCACACGCGGAGGATGCCTCGCGGGCCGTTCGCGCGTAAATTAATCGCCGAGGGACCGCCGAGCTGTGTGCGTGGAGTGAGTTTGCTTTGGAGTTGAGCGATGGGGACCACGGTATTGACGCGAACCTCGTCTGTATACCGATTGGAAAATATTCTAGAAAAATGCTCAAAGTTTTGAATGTAATGATGTAAAACAATTTCCATAGCACTTAATCAATTTTTAAATATATTTTTAAATCTTTTCCAAAGTCCGTGCGCAAAGTTCGATTTTCCGCACCCATACGAGTGCAAAATCGGCCTTCGCGCACTTTGTATGAAAAAATATTGTACACTACGCTTGGGTTATCTCGACTAGCGTCAAAAATTTCCCCCTCGTCGAGATAATCTTCTTGGCTCGCTAGTTACGTAATATACTACTACAGACGTCGTTATTTTTTATAATATCATTTATATTTTGAGCTAGGCTGTTGAAATGTATTTATCCGTCTTTAATTTATTTTTTTTTAATTAAATTACACCGTATGGGGTAATCTTACTAAAAGAATTACGTAAAACTGTATAGCCAGATATGCCATTTTGAGCGTCTTATGAAATTCTTTGTACTTCGCCTATATTTCACATAGCATCAAACAATATGACACAAGACTCAAGGTAAACTGAATAAATCACTACGTATCATCGGTACAACATATAGGCGATCTTTTTAGTTGAAATGACTTTCTTAAAATACTGTCTACAAAAAAAAACTTTATAATAATGAGAATAAAAATGTAGGCTAAACTGCACATTATGATTACCAATGGCTAAAAAGTGTGAAACGCAACATGCATAACTCCATCTGCAATGAAATCCATTTCCACTTCTACACGGAATATGCGAGAATATTGCCTTCGAAATTTATATACATAAAATCTTTAATTATTTATGATGCACAAGTAGTCATTTCCTCGCTATAGGAATATTAACAATATTATATTAGCAACATCTGATTTACTAATTATTGTTATTGTCAATGTTTATATTATAATATTTATAATTATTAATAATGTTTCTTTTGTATTTAATACTTTTGAAATAACTGCTTATACTTTATCCAGGATAAAACAACAATCAGAAATTAAGACTTGTGAAAAATTATTACTCTTCTTAAATTCTTTTATTAAATATGCCATTTTAAATTTGGTATTAATTGATTTAACATTTCAATTGTATCGAATAATACATAAAATCAGGATAAATGAGAATAATGATCAAAGTAAACAGTTGATTTAATCTGTCTTTTAAATATAAACAGTAAAGTGCATAATTAAAGAATTAGAAATCGGGCCATGATGGTACCTTTGACTGGTCGCCACCGAGATTTTAACGACTTTAATTTCTAAATGTTGACTCGTTGAAGAGTCTTTAATAGCTGCTAAATAACCAGTTAAACTTGTCGATTTTCTACAACCATTACATAAATTATACATTCACTTTATTGTAAACTATTGTACCTGCATATTGTATGGAAGTGATGAAAATACAATGTATAGATTGAATCTTATAATAATTGAATACTTACATAATACGAATCAATTAATTAAACGAAATAAAAAGTTAAAACTTATGTTTTCTTTGACCTTTCCTTAAAGCTGAAGAGAAACATATATACATATATAGCGAAGAGAATGAAATAATCAACTTTCGAATTTATAGAAAATGACACCTATTAACCACGCATTTACTATTTTTAGACAATATTTGTAATCCAAAGTTTCATAAAAAAGCAATTACCTATTTATTTATTACAGAAAATAATTACAGTTCACAGAAACATTTAATATCCCATACGAAGTAATTATATTAACTGTAACATGCATATTAGTATCAGTGTAAAACATGATTTCAGTGCAGTGATACCTAGTAATTAAGCTATCAATTAAATTCTTAAGAATTACTTAACTAGAATAGAATATTGTGTAGCGTTCAGCCGTTACGTGCTGGAATTTCGATAGATTCTGTTATCAAAATTCAGTTTAAAGGAAGTTGTTCCCGCCCCAATGTGTCAGGGCAAAGGAGATGTAGCGGAAACGCGTAATGGTCTCCGCACGTCGCCACCCTGACACTCTAGATTTTCCCCGGTGTAACCCTTCTATCTCATAGGATAGAAACGAATGGGTTTTTGTATACTGTTTGATCTATATTTGTTAAATGTAATTAACGGTAACATTCCCTGATAAGATGTAAATTAAAAAATAAACAAATGATTTCTACTCTATAAAATGCAAGTAAATTCTATTTGCTTAAATATATATTATTCATGCATATAATCTGTTTCTTTTGTAGAATAGCCACATCATATATAAATGCTCCTTATATGTGACCTCTTTTTTACCATGTTCATATGGACGCAGCTTTCATCACGAGTGTTGCAATAGGGCTATCTTTGAGCTCCACTTATATAATCGAAATGCAAGTGACGGCCATTAAATTATTACCATATAGAGTTTCCTTAAATAAATCATAAATACTTTCAGCGATCTTCTTTTGGATGCTACCATTGAAAAATAATTTTAAAATAAAAAATTTTAAAGAAGGTTGAAATATTTTATGTAAAGGAAGGATCCTATTGTAACAGATCGTTCGTTTGTAATAAATCACCATGATTTTTTACTGCCGAAATGTTAAATTACGACTTTCTCTGCCATTTAAGGGGGTATTATCCCTATAGGCTGTATTTTCCTACATTCACCTGAAATAAAAAAACTAATTCATTAATTACATTTAATACAATATATATCATATATTTGACTATAATTTATTCCAATTTTAATATGAAAAATCAAATAATTTCATGAGAACTTGCTAATATTACTTCAGCAACATATTCTGGCCACGCGCAGGATTCTGACCAAACCATATGATGGATTTTGCTCTATAATGTCTCAAAATATCTGTAAAAGACTACTTGAGGACCTAACGTTATTTATATAGGCAAGAACTAAGATCCAGAATTTTCTGAAAAAAAATATTGCTCGGTAAGCAAAAAAAAATTTTTAAATTTCTACTTTTTTTCATATTTACAATGATACTTACATGTTAATTGGCGTTTTGGTTAATATAAATAGCGTTAGGTCATATTGTTGTTTACGTTTATACAAGGTTGAACTTTAATATCTTTTTTATTAAAATAGAACTGTATCTACTATGTATTTGTATTAGAGAATACATTATGAATTTCTGCCATATATACTATTCGGATCAATATAAAGTTATTTATAGAAACAAATTGTAAAAAAGTACTTTTTCTTAAAATAAATAAAGGGAAAATTTTGAATTGTATTTTTAATAAAGTTTAATTTTACAACTTATTTTTTATATTAAACATTAGTGCGGATCTGTACATATATGACTAATGTTACATAAGAATGAATAAACTAGAAAACAGACAAATAAATAAAATTTGTTAAATGAAGTAGTATTATTTTCATAATTTATCTTGAAATATAAGATTCACAATTCTAATTTGATTCTCTCCTTCGTAACATTACTCTGACAGGTGCGTAAAATTATTTATTGTAATATATTTAAATTTATTATTAGTATTATACTTTTCATTAAATATTAACCGTTTCGGTATACACACATATTTCTAGCTTCATAATTATGGAGCATCAGATGAGCTGCTTTGTAATCATGTGCTGGAAAAACTTCTCTACAGAAGCGAATGTCAGAGTTATTACACTCCATACAACTAATATCACGACATCCTTACATGACTAATAACTATAATTGTAATATATTTTACTGATTTTAATAGAAATAGAATACTTCTCTTTTATATAAATAAAATTTGAATAGGAATGAAACTTTCATAAAATATTAAGTTAATGTTACTAAAAACCGAGCATGCCTGAAAATGTTACTATGTTTTCTTATGCAGTGAGCATTCATTGAATGCAAGTATTCGAAATAATTATTTATAAAATATGCTTTCAAAAGATAGAACTACAATCATTCTCGATGCAAGAAGATAGGTTAATAGTTTGGCAGTATCTTATTAACTGGGATAATCGTTTATGCATTGATTCTGGAATTCTTCAGAGTTGCAATATAAGGCCTCTTTTCAGTTGGACAAACGAATTTCTCAAAAACTGGATTCCAGTCACGGGATTTCTGTCCAACCGGTTGAATCAAGTTGTTCCATACCGCATTAGACGCTACAATAACGTAACAAAAATTAGCACAGAAACTTATCGCTATCGTGATCAAACTTATGAAAAACAAATAAAACGTAATATGCCAAAGTGCAGTAGATTAACCAGTTTAACCATTTCCAGTATTACGTATGAAGGTGTTATGTATTTTGATGTGCCTTACTTCTCGCATTTCCCTTCTGACTGATGTGGAAACAGTCGGTCGAAAGGTAAGTCAGGTCAGATAGTCCATTAGGGCCTTTTGGGTAGGTCAAGTTGGTCGAAAATGGTTGAAATACTACTGCAAAGTCGTCCTTTTGAAATTCTGGATACTGCGATATTTCTTCCTCCATACGTTGCCAGCTATACAATCAACAATACTTCAATTAGTACATTCTTCAAACTTAAAAATAAAAGTATAAATTATATATTTTTTCTAATTATTTTTTCAATTCTTGGTTATTTAAAAGTCTTTCGTATGCATTTTTAATGTACGAAAATATGTCATAAATCTGATGTTTCTTTCATTATTCCAAAGAATCAAGTTTTTATCTTTCATTTAATACAATAAAATTGTTCACTTTATATAACAATTATATTTAAAATGAAACACTCGAATAAGGTCCGAGTTTTGATCAGCCATATAAATACTCACAAAAGGATCCAGTTCTAGTTCACAAGTTTAAGATTGTATAGGATAATAAGTATATAATAAATAATAGTTTAGGAATAGAAATTACTGATTCGAAAAAAATAATGATGATAATCGGGATCCAATGATAGTAGGAGTAATTATGTAGTATAATCAACGAATCAACCAATCGATAAAGTGTTCGAAAAAATGATCAACATTGGACCCGTGACGGTATGGATATTTTGTAGAAAAGGACTTATATCGGGATAATTAACTTATTAATTACTTGCAATAATTTTTTTTATTTACTTTCGTCATTTACTGATAATAATTTAACAAGTACTTATATGGAAGATTATAACACATTTTGATTTAAATTATACTTTTTCTTTCGAATTTTTTCAAAATGACAACTCATTTTTCTAAAAAACATTTAATACGGGAACTAACTTTCAAAAACAATATATCTTAGCTCCTAATGAATAAAAAAAGAAAAATCGAAAGTTCGTTCCAAAAAAATTGAGCAAATTATACATTATAAATATACATGTATGCACATGTATATGCTATAAAAACGATAATTCGTGGTCAACAGATAGTTAAAATCGCATTTATTTTAAATTTGGTCATAAGCTAGGCCGGTACACGTAAAAAGGAACAGATGACAACCACAAGGAACAAGAAGCAACGACAGGCTTGTGTGTCGCTGTGTGTCGTTGCGTGTATGGTCTAGTGGTCCTAACCTCTTGATGGTATGATATGTGTGTTAAAATTATAAACAAATACTCATCTTAACTTGCAAATATCTAAATTGATGTAAGTATTTTCTATTTATTTTGTAAAGTAGTACTAAATTAAATTATTTCAAAAAATTTTAATTTTTTTTAGAATGTAAATATGAAACTATCCAGAACAAAATTTTTATATTCCTGTTTGCATCTACTAAAATTAGCAAGTAAACTATTCATGAGGTCTGGATATATGAAAAAAGTAAAAGGTGGATAAATAGAAAATGGCTATGCCATCCTATCAATAAAAAACGTTTAAGCCATGGATTTTTTGCTACACAATATCAAGAAATAAAACTTGATCCCGATCTTTTCTTTAAATATATTAGAATGGATATTACAACTTTTAATCATTTGCTGTCGAAAGTGCAACCGTATTTCAATCCTCGTAGAAAAAGACGAAATAATATACCTACTGAACAACTATTAATTATTACGCTAAGGTAAAACTTATATATTAATTAAAAATCCCATTAAATTTATTAAGAATTTAATGTTTACTTATGTAAATTTTGTTAATAATTTAGATACCTTGCTACGGGTATAAATTAATAAATTTAATGGGATTTTTAATTAATATATAAGTTTTACCTTAGCGTAATAATTAATAGTTGTTCAGTAGGTATAT
>UELU01138931.1:0-19671 GCA_900490025.1 Megastigmus dorsalis
CACACACACACACACAGAAACACACACACAGACACACACACACACACCCAAACACACACACACCCAAACACACAAAAACACACAAACACACACCCAAACACACAAAAACACACAAACATACAAACACATTCACACACAAACATACACACACACTCACTCACACAAATCTTCACATACATTTTTTAAAAATAGCATATATCGCCTCCTGGATGTTTAAAACATATTTCTATAATGATATCTGAAAACTTTTTTGTTCACCATCAAAAAGCTTCCTTTTGGATGAAGCAATAGGTAGCTATTATATGACTGTTCTATATAAGTATAGGTAAATCGTATTTATCTGTGAGTTTAGCTAATTTTCGCAGTTTTCATATAGTATGTTTTTATTACATAGCAAGTTGCCATCATTAAGTATTTTTATTTAGAGTCAAAACAAAACAGACACTTGCATTAAAAATAGTTTTCCATAGAAAATGAAAAACTATATATAACAAATTAGTATTCGCTTAACAAATAATAAATACGTACTGCACACACACACATATATATATATATATACGCACATAAATATACACACGAAAATATATATGCAAAATTTACAAGTTGAACAAACGTATGTACGTACACACGTGTAGATATAAACGCACATACACACAAAAACATAAATAATTGTCTATCTATATTTAGGTGAGTCCGACTTTTATCTGTCAGAATAAACATAAGAACTTGTTCTTAATTTGCGAATACGGATAATTACGTGTATTGTAACCAAATAGATCGTATCTTTACTTTCATAATATGAATCCGACGTAAGTAAGACTTCTTACCGGTTTCAAAACACATTTCAACAAAATACGCACAAACCGCTAATACCCATCCTACCAATAAAGTACAAATAGGGAAATATAATTGTTGAATATTAAGGATTTCCATGTGTCCTCTCAAGTTTTTATTACGGTCTTTCCTTCCACGGCCCTCGTAACGTTTTAACAAATACTCAATTAATCCTCCTTCGTGCATTTTCTGTAAAAGGAGATTGAATTTCGAAAGAAGCGGTAAATCCTCAGCGCACGTGTAACTGATGCTTCTTTCCGTGATATGACTCTTCGACAAATGAACACGCGAACTCTCGTATGCGTAATAGACCACAAGCATTTTCGGATATACGCAGGTTACATTGTTTCTGCGTAAAAGAGAATTGACGCACTCCTCGAGTGACTCCATAACTCTATAACGCGCGAGAATCTCATCCGATCCTATCAATGTCCTAAAGGTTTCAGAGCCATAAATACTCAGATTGGATCTGACCAAATCCTCAGCCGTATCGATATTCGATACATACCTTTTCGTGATATTGAAAGCTTTCAAAAAATTTTGAATGAAGGTACTGGTCACGACCGTACATATTACAATTACAATCAGAAACCATCTTCCGGATAATCTTTGTGGCTCTTTTAACATTGGAGTATTCGCGAGCACGCGTAAGAGTTCCATGGCCGATGTAGATATCGATTCTCGCAGAATAAATTTTAGCATGCATAGCAATATGATGCCGACTGCGATGGACAATGCGCAAATATTCCTGTCGAGAATGTTTAATAACTCATTGGTATAGTTTAGTTTTTTCGTGGACAGGATTATTAGCGAATCGGTGTAAAAAGGATACACTTGGATTCTCCAATAATCGGATAAGAAAAATATCCTTAATAGGAAGTCCACCTTGTTGGACAGTACATCTTCGATTAAGCCGTGCGGTTTGTCCTGTGAATCTATATAAACTATATCACTTGACATTTTAACAGTAATTGTTGCATTAATGTATCTTAACACTGTACATATAATAGCGAGATGTATTCCGTAGCATCTGTCGTATATACTTTCTCTGTTATTGTAGACGTTGATTCCAGGTTCCTTTTTGTACCCTGTTTTGAAATTGTAACCTCGTAAATTTCTTGTTTTGTCAAAATATAACATTTGGCATATCAATGATCCTATATTTTATGAAAAAAATAAAAATTATTATAAAAATGAGGGTTATTGCAACAATTATTATTACTATTCACTAATTATTGTACAGACTCACTGTGATCAAATAAAATTTCGTAGGATTCGTTAAATACATGACCCATCAAAGTCCATGGTTCATTTAAGTACTGGCTTTTTTGAATATCTTTCCAAAATTCTGGTGCCAAATACGTGTACGGGTTGAAAGTATAAACGGATATTTGTTTATCCAAATTAACG
This sequence comes from Megastigmus dorsalis, assembly GCA_900490025.1. NCBI lineage: Eukaryota > Metazoa > Arthropoda > Insecta > Hymenoptera > Megastigmidae > Megastigmus > Megastigmus dorsalis. Next base: position 2,245 of record UELU01138931.1, read on the forward strand.
CATAAATAGATCACGGATAAAATGTTAAAAGTCCATATTGTTCTTAAAAACGCATGTGCCGTATCACAACCATCTTGTACATTTGTATTGACCATTAGAAAATCTACTTGATGATTCCACCAAATAGATTCTCTCATATCGTTGAGAACATTTGTCAAAGAAGTATTAGATGATGTGATAATAACTACATTACTTGCCGGATAATTCAGTTTTTTCACGTGTGTATCGTTCAACTTGTAAATTTTTCTAAAACGTTTATATTCTTTCAAAACAGTATTATCGTTTACTTCAAATAACCTTAGAGGAATGAACGCAGAAAATGAGTGATGCAGTACAATAGAAAGGTCTTCGGTTTGATCTGAAGCCAGAATAACATTTTCTTTCTCAATATGAGAACAATGTTTAACTATTTTACCCTTGAAACGAATGAAACGTTAACAATATTTTCTATACAATAATAAATTTTAGAAAATAACAATAACTTACTGTTACTTCGTATATTTGATTCTTTAAAATGTTTGGAGAAATGGAATTTTCAATTTTAGCTTCTAATCGAAGTACAAGGATTCTTAATAAGCTAATGATGCACAAAATACTTTTTAATATCATATTTAGAATTTACTAGTTCAAAAATATATTTCTTGTTGAAAACACATTCTTGAGTTGTGTCAAGACTAAAATAAAACTAAAACAAAAAGGTATAGTCATAGGAATTATGTATAACGATTAATGGGTAAACATTAAATTGTTCAAATAAAGCTATTTGCACTTCTAAGCATTATTGATTTTTTTTGTTACAATGTTATTGTAACTAATTTAAAATGACTTTATAAGTGGGACTATATTTAGTAGATGCGTTGACAAGTCTACTTTATTATGGCGAATCAATATAATGAAAAAAAGTAAGGAAAATTTTTTAAAAAATGGGTATTCATTTTACCTCTATATTCGATTTATAAATAATATAATAGGTGGAGCTCTTTTTATAATATAAGTTTTAGTAAAAAGTACTACATAAATAAAAATAGGAACAGTTTTAATAAATCAAATTCTTTTCAAATCGTGGGATAAGATTTAAGAACTTTTACCGAATCCATAATCCGACAAGTTAGATTTTAATGAGGTTCGCATGCCTTTATCTACTTGCACCTCTAGCACAATGAAATTAAACTACAAATATATATAATTTTAAATTCTTCAAAAATACATATAGATATTGTGTATTCATTACTTTAAACGTATGGCCAGCAAGGCTTTCCTCCGAAAAGCTCGATAAAAATCCTGACAGTCCCAAAATGTCACGCACCAGAGAGGTCATCTCTCTCTCTCTCTTTCTCTCATATTGTGAGTGTGTATGTGCAGTGCGTTGTAGACCGGCGGAATATAAGGTTTTTCGCGTGTATCCGCGAAGAGCGCTCGCGGCAGCTCAACTCTACCGCCGATTCGCCGAGGAGATAAAGAAGTCATACGGTTAGTTTAATTTATCGTCGCTGCAGCCGACGTGGAAATCGCTGCTGTAGAAACACCTGACCCCCGAGCGATCGACGATGTATATATACACGTATGTATGTACAGCTGTATGACTTTTTTGATGGATAAACGGTACGGCAGGTGTAAAAAATGTCTCTCTGCAGTCATGTATAGACGCTTGTCTATTAGATGGAGATGCACAAAAGAATTTTCGTGCTTTTCGATTAATCAATTAAAGTGTAGCAAAATATAGTCGCGGTCACTTTATACATGCATCTGTTATTAATAGACAGCTTAGTTTTGTAAGCCATATCGAGTGTGATGCTCCTGTTAGGCATCAGAGATATTATGCCTAAAATAGATAACAATACAGCCGCAACTAAATTTTCAGACCTGCCAATGATTGAATATCTGATTAATATTGTTACATCAGGCAGTAATTTATTTTTTTTATCTCGTATCCAAACACAGACTCGCTGCACTAAACTTGATAACCCAGTCTCGTGCGTTCGCACATTATATTTGCGCTCACGCGCAACTAATTATTTTCAGAGATAAAAGATTTTCCATTTCAGTGACGCACCAAACAGACCTCTTATAAGAGAGAAATATCTCTGCACCTGTGTATAGATATGAAGAACTCATCATCCAATCCACGGGAGTGTCGCGCGGTGTATGGGTTAGGAAATATATGTATTATATTATAATAGGGATAAAGGATTATTACGAAAATTCCTCATCTTGGAGAAGTGAGTCTTCTCTCTCGATTGTTCATTGTTGACACCGTATGAATGGCATTTTCAGTTTACTGGGGTATACGGAACTGCGCGCGGTATATTACAAAAAAAGTATAGCGTTACTTTAATGAGTGCTGGTTAATTACGGGATTATGTCAACTGTAAGTGGTGCTTATGTAATTTTTGTTTAGGATTGATTTTATTAATTAAAAAACAATTTTTTAATGCTGTTTCTTTTTGCAGTTAGTTAACTTAAAAATTTTCTATGATACTTTGAATTTCCTTCAACATGTGTTTTCTAAATTATATAATGGTGCGTTATAGTCAATAATTGTTAACAGTCTTAATATTTATATGTATATATGCATCTTATAAGTTTTTTTATTATTCAGAATAAATTTTTGACTGATGAGGATGGTATATAGTCGACTAAGCCATAGAAACGGCGCGCGCAACTGTTTTTAATATTTAATAAAAGTTGCTGTTGAAATATATAATTGGTCCTTTGAAGATCGATCTAGCCGTTAACATCTTTCATTATAAATTAGAATCGATCGATGGACTGTTTTTTTTTTGCATGGTCAGACGTCTTGAAAATTATAGATTGCGAAGAACAATAAATTGGCAAATACAATAGGTACTATAATTTACCCGCTTAGTGAATTCTATGACATCTCAAGGTGCAACTTTAAAAATTGAATTGTACATTTTTTTATAATTAAGAGTGTAATTAATTATTGCAAGTAATTATAAATATTATTTAAGAAAGTTCTACTATCCATTATCAATTTTATAGATTTAATTGGTATTTCTTTCTGTTTACAATATTTTAATCTTACCACGTGTTAAGAATAATTTCATCCCGTACATCGTTCCCGCGGATGAATTCGGTATCAGGCGCGCAGATCAAGCGTTTTTATAAAGATTCCTACCTTGCAGGCTCTAGCATTTAACGAAATATATAAAGATCAATTTTTGGAAAAACTCTCGGTCACCAATCATCAACATGTTCGAGGACGAAAATCTGTGTGAATTGTAGATGGAATTTCGTCATTACCGAGATATGGTGACTGAGAGTTTTTTTCAAAAATTAATCTCTATCTGTATTTGTTACGACCGAATTTAATGTGAAGTGCGATTTCTCCATAAAAAAGACGAAGGAACGCGATTCGAACCCGAAACGTCTCGCTCCGAAGTCGAGTGCTCTATAACCACTGAGATAACGTCCGCGGGCTGCTTCTCTCCTCTTCATCCATAGCAAATCGCGCTGATTCGTCACGCTCTGAGACAGTATACATATATTTCGTTAAATGCAGGAAGCGGCAAAGTAGGAATCTTTTCGACTACAGCACAACCTCTTAATTTCACGTAATACGATACCGCCATATTAAACATAAATTTTCAGCGCATGAAACTTCGGTCATACCAAGCTATACGTACAGGACATTTCAGAAAATGTATAATATAACTTTATTATTATTATATAATATAGAAAAAGTCGCGTACACTAACATTCTTAAAACAATAAAAAAAACACACAGGATGTATAAAAGAGCCTGAGGGAAAAGCAGTAGAAACATCGAGATAAGCATCGAATCATCTTCGTGACTAATTAAAAAAAAGCGATCAATTACCGCCGCAAAATCGGAAAATGTCCTTTATCTCCCGCAGTGGAAATAGAGCAACAATAAATTATCCTCGCGAGCTCTGAACCGCGCAATTACGATTATTGTATTGGTTTCGATTTTGCAATTAGATCCACAGATACATGCAGTGGAGGATCGTTAATCGTTTGCCGATTGCTCAATAGTCGAGTGTCATCAGGACACTTCAAAATCGTAATTCGACTGAAAATAGTGCGCGAATGGACTATCGTGGCACTGGAATTATATTTTGTTTGCGAAATTTCGGACATTAAAGCTCTTACGCGTAGTGCATGATTCCGCCTGTTGCTTCGTCGCCGTTGGCTCATGTATATTCGCGATGAGACTTCTCAGCTTTTGTTTTTGTTCGAGAAACTCAGTTTTTTGCTTTTTTTCAGGTAGCTTTGCTGTAGCGAATATATTTTCAAACTTTTTTCAAACAATGTAAGAAGAACGTTTTTTTAAGGATTTCTGCATGTTTGTGTGTTTACGAGTATATTGTGAATGTTATTTGTGTGCTCATATAGTCAAAATTTGTTTTCGCCAAATCTTTTCAGAGCTATATTTAAGATACATATTTCGGTCTTTTGTTAGAAAATTTTTTTTTACTTTACAGACAAATAAATGTTAGACGTAAAAATAGAGATTATACAAAATTTAAAAAGTACCTCAATTTTCAAACTGCTTTAATTTACAAGAGGAACCCAAAGAGATCGGGAAACCGATTTTGATGAAACTTTACAGAGATATTCTTTGATCGAAAATATGAGATAAGAGTCTCGAAATTTAATCAAATGGGCCCTGCGGTATGAGTTAATGACCATTTTATATCAAAAGTATAGATAATAAGCTTTCAATTGCATTTTTGAACGAGTTAATAGCACTTTTAATTCAAAATTTAAGTCAATTTTAGCGTTTATTTTAGTTGAAAAATGCATCCAAAATTAACTCGATGTTCGATCGTTCATAACTTTTGAAAGAAAAGTGCTAATAACTTGTTTAAAAATGCAAATGAAAGCTTATTATCTATACTTTTGATATCTGTTTTGTAATATTCTCTACGATGTATATTGGATATAAAAGAGTTATTAACTTTAATGTGTGAACAGTACTATCTCAGTTTACAATTGTAGAGTGTGCCTTAAACAAAACATGCACTAGAGTACACAATAGAAAATGCGGAAGAAAAATAATATTTGTTAATAAGAAGGCAATAAGTCCAATTTTCGTCCCGTTTTTCAGGGAGCAGTGGCCAAATCTGTTAAAATGGGAATAACTCATGTTTATGAACTTATAATTTAGAAAATTCATTCTATACCAAAAATTATATTACTTAATCAGAAACATTTTGTATTTGTATCTGTTGTAGATTTTTGCTTCCTCATAATGAAAGCTTTGCATAATCATGAAATTTTTTTTGAAAATTTTATTCAAAAAACGAAAAACTGACATTATTTAAGGATTTCTGTGTAAGAATAAGCGATTTTTTTTCGTATCTGTATGCTTGTGGGAGTGTGTGTGTGTACCAATATATTTCAGGACTACATAGACTGATTTTGATGTTTGACCTCGTATTTTATTTTTTTGCGTATGACCACATAAAAATATTTTTTTTTATTTGAAATTTTTCTTTTTTTTTTACGAAAAATAGGTTTTTATAATTTAATTTTTTACTTTTTTAGATACTTTGTTTTCTTTAAAATTTTTTTAGCCTGAAAAATGCGTTTAAAAGAACTTTATTACTAAACTAAATTAAAATCTAACTTTATCGAATTTTGTAAGTATCCTTTTATTGGGAGGAAACACAATGTGAAACGAAATAATAAATTATAATCTGTCGCATGTACGTAAATAATAAAAATTTTTAATTTAATTTTTTCATAAAATTTATGTTAAACGTACATCTTTAACGTTTTTGCAAAAGACTTATGCAAATACATGCCTAAATTTGCATATTTGTACAAAGTAAGCACTGTAAGCGTTGAATTTCTCAAATTATGCACCAAATATTCGTAAAATTTTAATGGCAATTTTCGAGAGTATATTTATTCTACAATCGTAAAAAGAACAAATCGTACAACTAAATGTATTTTATGTTAAATAACAAATGTACCATACATTTTACTTGAATAATTATTATCACCGTATTTTCATTACATCGAATTGTGGACGGAGCAACAAACAGACACGTCTTTTTCCGCACAAAACCCGATTTTCTTGCTCGGCCTTAAAAATTTCATCTTTAATGTCGCGCGCTCGAGGCATTTCATTTTGGCTTTTCTCTGTGCACCTCGAGATCGCGCGCACGAGTCTTTTTGCGCGCCGCGCACAGAGAGAGTCGTTTTTACACGCTTCATGCACCTAAAAGCTGTATGTCGTAGCTTTTTGCTATTTGTCTATACCACGGCGTTTCTTTGTCCGGCGTAGCTCGTTTCTGCTTTTTCCTGCTCGGATAGTCCTTTGGCCGAGGAAGTGCTGACGATGCGCGGAGCCTCGGAAAACCCTAAGGGGGTATATACGTGTATACAGCAGTGGCTATAGCGATCTCCGGACTAAATCGTGCGTCCAATATCTGATAGTGACGCTGATTAATTTGTCTGCTGATGTTGCGCGATTGTACGCCTTGGCTGGGAATTCGGTTGAGGAGCTAGAGTAAATTTGATTTGTTTCGCTAGAGTCAAAATTGTCGACGAACGTATTTTCTTGAAGATATTTTCATGAAAATTTTTTTACTACTTGATGTTTTATCGTAAAAAAGAGCTTTCAATAAAGTCCCATCTTGCTGTATAAAAATACAGAATTGAAAACGAGTTAGTAATACATTATTTTTTTAGTTTGTTAAAAATGTGTGTGTTAATTAATTAATTAACATTACCCGATCGTATCTCAAACATGACTGTAATACAGTGTGATAAAATCCACGCTCCAAATTTAACATACAATAAGTTTGTTATTTTTCTCTGACAAACAAAATATTTATGTTAATTTTAAATGTAACAAAATTATAATGAATAATTAAAAAGTTTATTTTTATACACATTCCATGACGCAATATAAAATATAAATAAGGTTTCATAATGTGTGTAGAAAAATATAATGGTTAGTTATTAATTTTTCAGATGCTGCAGCTTGAGCTAGGCGTGGAAAGAGGTTGATGAGAAATTGTTTGGAAATCTTCTAACAGGATGTATATTCTAATCTGCATACGAGTTATTATAAAATACGAGTCGTCCACAGAATTCTCAACTGGATTTTATAAATTTACTAACGTGTATAAGAGTTTTGAAAAATTTGTGTTTTTATAGAAATAACAATATGAAAAACTTTGTACTACATTTATTCTAATCCTATTCTATCTTCCAAGAAAACTATAATATTTTTGTACACCAAGACGATATAAAAATGAAAAAATACAGATAAGTGCACATAAAAGACTTTATGTATTTTTCTGCATATATTGACATTGGATATTTATGTTTTTCAAATATAATGAATGTTACATATCCAAATCTCTATTATTCTTTAGGTAATGTAAACAATATTTTTATTAATATTATATCCATATAAAAAAATTCATATAAAAAAATGAATGAAATGTAGTCTACAGAAACTATAAGGACACTGCAATGAAAAAGGAATATACGAAGCATCGGAGAAAAAGTATAATTCATCTTTTAACCATAAAATCTTTCCCAACTGTACTAGACTAGATTTTATTGGACTACCTTAACGCGCCAACTTCGCAAACCTTCCATATCATATTTTTAGCAAGATGATAAAACACGGAATTAATGGAAAAATAGAGGTGAATAAAATTAAACTATTCGCGGCGAGCGAAGCAGAATAATAATGAGAGCGAAGAGTTAGGCGAACAGCGGGAGTTTCCCCCTCCTTCCGTTGGTTATGGTCGAACGAGCAGTGCGCGAGCAGCGCGCAACCGAGGGTGAGAGAATCAGAGGTGACTTACCCCGAGTTCCTGAAGTTTCTCCCTCTCCGCCATGTACTCGTCGAGCAGGTAAGTCTTGAGGTCCTTTAGTAGGACGCCCTGTCTCTTGCTCAGCTTCTTCAGTATCTCGCCTGGTCTTAAAACCGTGTATGCATTTTCAAAGCTCAATTCACTTTGTGACGCTACTGGGGACTGCTGCTGTGGCTCGTTGTAAGTGCCTTCCTCGTAATTTTCCGTCTCCTGCAACTATTCGATTTCCGACTCACATTTTGCTATATTGCATCGTCGAGTTGTAGCTGCTGCACGAGGGAGAAGATAAATAGAAAAAGAGAGAGAGAGAGAGAGAGAGAGAGAGAGGAAAGGAAGGATGGAGTTGTGACTCGTCGCGCTCTGTGAATTCTGTTGGAAATTCATTTCGACGCGTCCCACGGAGAATTTAATGTGAAAGCTGAACGACATTTATACGTCGGGAATGACGTTTTATTTCTTATTTCAGCTGACGCACGTGGGAGTTGTAAAATATTAATATTTACAGTCATTGAATAAGAGAGCACATTACGGCGCTTCGACGTCGTGTGCTGTACACTGATGTTTTTCAATAAGCGAGAAAAAATAACTTTCGGTTTATGAGCCTATTTGATGCGCGTAAAGGAATGAAATAAAATATAGTCGATTTGTTTAAATTGATATAAATAAACAACATTTCACGGAAATTTTTATATGCGAGTAATGACCGGTGACTAACAGAAATACATTTTTTTCATAATTTTCGGATCCGTAAGTTTTTATGTGACTGATTTCATTTAAATTCGTGTAGGTCATCATAGATCGATTTTTTTTTCGTCTTAATATATAAAATTGTATTCTACAAGTCCTTACTTGTTTTTCTGTACGACCAATAGTTTCCGAAATAAAAAATGTCAGCGTTTCACAAAACGCTTAAATAGGTTTTTTTTAATTAATTTTAAGTAATTTAAGATCATTCATATCTCTTTAGAAAATATTGAATACAAAAAAAATTTAAGAAATCGCGCATTTGTTTGAAAATGTACAATTATAACTTTTTTAAATCGATTTCTAGACCAGTTCCAGTTACTGCATTTGAAATATAGGACTTTAAATAATCAAAAACATTACCTATATATGGAATTTTTCAAGACGTTTACATACAAAATTAAGCATCAAGAGTTATGAAGAAAACATAAAAATTAGATTTTAGAATTTTTAAAGTTATTTCGAGCATGGTAGAGTTTCTTATGAACTATGGAAAATAAATTCTAAACAAGTTAAAGGGCTTCTAAGATTTATTTCTTCTGCGATATCAGTTTATCACCAAAATGACCTTGCAAATCTTCAAATTTTTTTTATTTTTCACAAAGTTTTATTCTTTATAAACTCAATACGTGTAGATTTTAAAATACTAATGTATGCACGGTCAAAACCCTGGTTTTCACACGGTATATAATTGAAATAATTTTATTTTTATTTAAATAACTAATATAAAATCTTAAAACTATAAATTTGAATGAAAAAATTAACGCGATGAAAATAAAAATTTGAATGAAGGTCTATTTTCCTGAAAAAAAATTATTATAGCCGAACCCTTCATATAGAGGTGAATCGTTTTCGTTTCCTTAATTTCAAGCGTAAGAAGCCCGCGCTCCTAACATTCAAGTTTTACTTCAAACGAGATAAAATAAAAGGCAATTTTCTTCAATTTTATTGGATACCTAATAAATATTAAATACTAGACTTATAAGCTGTCTATTTCATATATTTTATATGAAAAAGACAGGTGTTCGATTATAGGTTTTACTTTTTGATCATTGAGAATAATTTTTTGACTTTTAAATGATATATATCAGTTAAATTATCTTTTATACATCGTCACCTGTTATAGGAAAGGTAAACATGGAATGATGGAACGTGATACAAAGAATTATAAATATGTAAAAAACAAATGGAAAAGAACTGAGCTTGTAAGTTAGCTCGGCGTATGTGTAGTCCCGTGTCTTACTGACAGGTTTTAACCTCTTACGGTATGTGTTCGAAAACTGGTCCCGCCTGTGTTCAAAAATTGTTCTCGACTCTCATGCAGGTATTCGAAAACTATTTGCTTACATTTTTCTCTTTAATAACTTATTATTAATTAAATTTTTTACGACTTTAAACTTTCTTTAAATGAAATTGCAGAGAAAGTATCAATTCTAATATAGACAATTTATTTTACTGTTTTTTTTTTTTTTTATGACGATGAAGCTAATAATTAAGACGACGTGAACCTAAAAGTATTCGATAACTGGTGCCTTGATGGTATCCATTCAATCAATTCACCAATACAAAAAGTCAATGTCAGAAATATTTCTATTTAAGGAGATAAATAGTTTTAAAATATTATTGGTTTATTAAAGTAATAGCACACCTCGTTCTTCATAAACTCCTTGGGCAGCTTGTCAACGTGATCAAGCACTTCGACGTGGACTGGATGGCTCAATTGTACCTGTGTCTCATTGTCAGCGATCAGAATCTCTTTCTGAGAGCTGAGCTCCTTCTTCACCGTCGGCACGCGTTTATCTTTCGTTGCACTTTCATTCTCTAACGTCGTTGTTTTTTTCCGCCTTTTGAATTCGAGCAGTTCGCTTACCTGAATATTCAATGAAAATTTAAATACACTTGAAAATCAATGTTTGAAAATAATAATAATTGGCTTTTTATAAAAGATTGATCAAGTTTATATTTTTCTTTTAAGACTTTTAAATTAATATTATAAGTCAAACTTTGTAATCTTAATAATACCGAAACAATTTTATGTATTTAAAGGTTGAAAGGTCGTAAAAATATCTGATTAGACTTAAGTAAATAGTCCTTTGCACTTATTACTCATCAATTATGAGATTGTCAGATTGTGATGTAGCTCAGCAAGATAATAATAAAGATTCCTTTCTTTTCTTTCGGCTTTTAAATCAGGAGACAAAAGCGCATGCGAAAAAAGCTGAAAAGATAAAAAGAAGCTCTTCAGGTGGCACGAAAGACGATTCATAATTAAGTGTGTTTAGTTATAATTAACGTGACTGCACAGAGATAAAAAAGTAAGGGGCTAGGACAGCGGCGATCTTTCTTCTTCATTTTATTATATGCGTGGAGAAGTAAGCAAAGTAGAAAAGAACAGGGAAGGCAGAAAATGTGCGGAAAACTCTCGCTCACTCGCGCGAGCATAAAGGCGCAATTTAAGAGCGTCGTTAACGTCCTAGAAAGGGGCGCGCGGCGAAAGTAATTTTCCTCTCGACTTAATAACCCGCCGCGAGCTCGACCCTCGCTAAACTTGTTGTCTTGGATGCGTTATCTAGGGCTGGGAACACAGCGCACCTTTGTAATCTCTCTCCTGCCTGGGTTTGTTTATGTAACAGTGTCGATTTACTCGCTGTGGAGCCAATGAAAAGACCGCCAGCTACGATATTTAAGGTGGACATTCTACGCTAGTTTTAGATACACTTACGTTATTTCCTATAGATTGGTTATAAGCTGGAAAGTGAATAATAATCGAGTAAAGGCAGCGACGATGTTGTAGAAAATGTAATGTAATTCAATGATCCCAATGTTGCGATAGTATTTTCGAATAGTGCAGTTTCTTATTACCATGACGGATTTTATTTTCAATCTAGAAATTGTCCTTTCTTCGTTCATATTATAATAATAATAAATTTGATAAAATCTGATAAATGATTGATCTTATATATTGGACATTTATTCTTTTATCTATGGAGAACAAGAAATGTTTTTGAAAGTTATACTTTGTATTAGGTTGATTGAATTTAAGAGCCTGAAGTTTTTGATTCTGATTATTTCTGGTATGCTCCTCTTCCAGCTTAGTCCAGCTAAAGCTTGAACAACTTTGTCAAATAAAAATAGGATAGCTCCTCGTTTCAAGAAGTACTTCGTAGAATCCAACTGAATGCTGCAGAAAACGAGGACGACAAAGTGGCAATAATTTATATCGGGGCATATTCTGGTTCGCTAGCTCCGCTAATAGAATGTCGATTTCAGACCGCGGAAGACTTTTTCTTTTATGAAGGTCTCTACTGAGTGGGACGTGTTTATAGACTCTCATCATGACACTGGAGACTTAACTTTCTAAACAGATGCATTTCTTTTAACTGCGTGCTAGTGTCTCTTCTTCACTAATTGACTCACATCAAATTTAAATTTCTGAGTACAATTTACTAATTCTCAGCTGAGTGATAAATGCATTGGATTCATAAAAATTTTAATTACGGCTATAGCAGTCGAAAAGAGAATCGATTTACGGTTTTCGAGTTACAGGCACGTAGAATCTTGGTAAAGAGGGGTTCATTCTACTATGTATGTTGGGGTCGCATGAGAATCATCGGTTTACTTTATGCTTTGCGAGATATTTTACTGTATTTTATATGTACCCCTCAACTGAGAACGAAACTAGGATCAATGAAACTCTCGTTGGATAGGTAACATATAGTTAGTCGTTATATTTACGACTCCACCGTGTATAAGGGAATTTTATATGTCCTCGTTCCAGTCGCGTTATATAAGAGTTTAGGGCTACGTTATGTGATATTACATTTTTTATGGGACACTCTCTCCCTCTCCCTGACCGTCGCGTGCTTAAGGATGTGTATCGGCTATATAAGCTCTAATTAAGGAGTTGCTGTATGTACTACTAAAGTTTTAAATGATGTTGTATAAAAGGGAATGCTCAGTTGTAAATTGAGTTAATGTGTGGGATTCTGCGTTATGCACAATGCTGCAATCATTGTGAATGTTCATAGTGTTATTGTTTGTATTGAACTTGAAGAATGTAGATCAATAAAATATAAAAAAAAATATCAGAATTAATTAACCCATAGCTATTTGCATTTATGGTATTATCTTATGTTGAAACAACCAATTTTTCCTATATCTATTTAATTTTTTTTTCGAGGTTAGCATTTAATTTTCCATTATTTGAATAGACTTAATACTGTTTTCTATGCCATGAACAAAGTTTTTCTATTTATTTTGCCGATACGCATCCTCAAACCATGGCAGAACAGATTTGAGGACAGATGATAGACCGATTAATCTCTAAATAAAACAGTAGACCATATTTTATTTATCTAATATGATAATCATTCTTTGCACCATTCATATCGGAGTTTTGATAAAAGAAGTTTAGGTTGAGCAACTACTCTAAATATAAGATTTACATCGATTAAGCGTCTGCTAATTGTTTGTCTAGACACCGTTACATTTAATTCCTGTGTAACAAAGTGCTTATCTCATTTGTAGTGATGCTTCAATTTTTTTTTACTTTTGCTCTAATAGTACGATCAATTCGATTTGTCGTAAATCGTGGTTTATCAGATCGAAGTTTACCGTTTACACTTTAAGTATTTTGATAAACACAAATTTATGTATTTTGCATACATCTACTCACCTTTTGAATATCCTTTTGAAAAGTCAAGGAAAAGTTCTAGCATTGTACAAACCAATAATTTGCCATTTTAAATCACGTGATCCCTACATTTCTCCGAGATAATTTTTTTTTAGTTTCATATTTTGACAAGTATAAGCAAAAACATTATTTTTGTACATTACCCTACGCTACTCTGCTTCTTATGACTTCGTAGGCATTGTTACCGACGCATCGTATTTATTGTAATCACATGACTAGCGAGAGAGAGAGAAAGAGAGAAAGAGAGAATTAAATAAAAAGATGGAGTCTTGTCACGCGGTATAATTGAAGCCGCCGTGTCGCGGCCATCAAAGAGGATCGTCCTGCATAAGCACAAATTTCTCTCCTTGATTTCAGATACAATCAAAAGTGGAAAAGCAGGGGACAGCAGAGCGCAGAGCCTCTCGCGGACAGTAGACCATAGAGATCTTCATTTTTTATAAACAAATTAAACATAGAAGAAAATCAATGAAATTCACCAAGAAGCAGAAGATAAAAAATAATTGACTCTCGCTCGCTGGCCAGGTGCACGAAGCGTTCTCACTTTTTTGTCACAAGCGCAGAAGTCGTCAGACCGAAAAGATCATTTTGATTGTTCACCTTATCGTTTATCTTCCACCTTTATCGTTCAATGTTCAGTAAATTCATTTTATGCAATTAAAATTTGTCTCTTATTTATTCTCCGTGCGCGTTAACTATATTTTACGTAAAATAGTTACAGTCATCTTCCTTTAATTGTTCGCAGTCTAAAGTCACATTTCGTAATGGAAGTCAGGTAACCCTATAATTTATATACCTCGCAAGTTATTTACATATATCGCTACCTAATAACGCATCGTCGCAATTGCAGTTCTATTTTCATGCAAAGATCTTGTAAAACTACGTATGTAAAACTTTCTTATATAGTAATGGTCAGTAATTTGAAATAATTTCGAGTGGACTTTACGAGACGGCTTCTAGCAGTAAAATATAGAGTTTAGAGTATACCAAGCGAGCACGTGATTTCGCAACCGAAAATCTCTTTCGCGCCAACAGTTAATTAAGACAGTCATTGGACATGGTATTTAACGGTCACGGTGATCCCTTCGTTGCGAGCTTTCAGCTTCGTTGTTTCCATAATATTTGCTAACTTATTTGCATATATTTAAAACAAAATTACTTTAATTTTAGTATAGCGCATACCAAGAAGTACATCTTAAATTTTTACTATACTACATAGCATTTTTTAATACGATGTATGTCATAATTTCATAAAACGTACTTTTTTAGATAAAGCACAGATAAAGTCATGATTTTAATCAAATTTAGAAGAATAATAAACTTCTATACTTCGTTAAAAGAAAATTTAAATATCGAAAAAAGGAAGCGATTTCAAAAACTGAACCTTCAACTATATTAACCCTTGGCTGTCACCCTGGGGTCGTTCGCGTCCAGGTTTTTTCATCTATAATTTAAAGTACTCAGATTTTCTTGCCTCTCCGAATTTTTTTATTTGCAATAATAATAATAATAATAACAATAAAACCTGAAGTAATAATTTTGCTACGAGAAAATTGCTATTTGCAAAGTAAGTTGTTAGAAAGGAATACATACAAACATATTATTGAATTTTTACTTACAAAAAGTTATACAAATAGAAGTATACACATTTTTATGAATGAAGGGGTTTTAAAAGACATGTTCAAGGGAGAGCGAGAACGCAGCAATTGGCTGTTATAAGACGAAGCGATGCGCGGAGCGGTGACGCAGTAGGAACACGCATCAGGACCGTTTTGACATTGCACTCAGTATCTATTTTATGCTAATTGTTTAAACATATTTTTTTTCAGTAACTATAGATATGCGCGTTATGAAAATGTTGTATAATATTATTCAAGTATTTCTTAAAACAGTCAAATTTTCATTTTCCATAATAAGTGTTACGGTTTGGTAGTGATTACCATTTAAAAAAAAATTATCTCGGTTTATAAAAGTCGTAGACTAATGTTTTTGTTTAAATATGTAGAAAAATTCAAGCTTCTAGAATATGTTGTCAATATTGAACTATATTAAAAATTCGACTAGTTGCAAATCATTTCACGAGTATGTAAAAAAATCAGTGTCGTTTGAATCTCGTGTTTGTTTCAATCACCTCGAGTTTTTTGCAAAATCGATATTTATAATAAATCTTATCATCCAAAAGAATAAAACTATTAACCATATATTACTGAATAGTTGAACTAACATTTTGTAAATTTTTAGCTTTCCTAAAATAGTTTAAGTATATAAATTTATGGAGTAAAGTCGAAGTGTTTTTTTTTACAATTTTCAAAAAACTAATAAGTATTGTTAAATTTAACATATCTCATTTTATAATTTTTAAGGGTAATTTTTTTTCCCTGATGCCTGGATTGTATACAGAGTCTCAACCCGCACTCACTAGGGGTGTGCATATGCTTGAATATTTACTCGTGTGCTCCCTTCTGTCGAATCGCAGGTCTACTAAGTAGCCACCGTACAAAATCTGCCTGCGTGCACGGTTTTGTTTCAACAATACAGCTGCTTGACCTTGTTTGTATACGTTATACTCGTGAAGAGTAACCACCGATTACAACTACCATTCAGGCTGAGTGGCGCGTGCGAAAACGATTTGTGCCTTAGGTCTTTAGTCTCCAATCTTTCCTGTGACTTCTTTCCCATATGTGTACCCTGCTAAAAAAACCAGCTGGAATTCCAGCTTTTATATTCAAATTTTTAACTTTTTTAAATTCAATTAGGATACAAAAAAATCGAATATAAAAACTTAATTACTCAGTTTCGGTATTATCATCCGCATGGTAACGCCTAATGTGGTCACCAAATCTACTTAAAACTCAATTTCTAGTAATTATTTGCAAAAATCCAGGTCTTGGATATCCACCTGGAATTCCATCTAGAAATCCAGTTGGATTTTTTTAACAAGGTAGAGCACATGTTCGTGGGCACATAATGATCATACACGTTCAAGAATACATATTATAGTTTGAGAAATGGCACGATAGCGGGTACAGTGGGCACTTGGTAAGGGCTTGTACTTTAGTGCTCTCGCATTACTACTATAAAATAACACACGCATATATGCACTACTCAACACTGCAACATACTGCGATCGTATACATGCAAGAGCACAAAGACTAGCGCGTAAGCACATTCGTGATAACTTATTTATTTTTATTATGTATATCCATCCATGTGTGTGTGTGCCCGTAATCCGAAACACAGCTAAAAATTCGGACATCTTTGGCCGTTCGATGACTCTGCCTCTGGCTAGTCGCGCATTCAAGCCTTCTGCAACGTGCGATATTTCATAAAATTAAACTCAAAAATTAATCGAGTGGCACTGCTCGACTTTAAAGTTATCATGTTGAATAAATTTAAAAATACAGTGCCTGGCTCCCTGATTTACTCTGCCTATGCATATAAATATTAAAACCGCGACTAAAGTAATTTATAAAAATTTTGACGGGGAATTGACCGTCCTATTTATAATTTGCCTCTTATGTATATGTATATACGCAGAGAAGCTACTGAGTCGCCCCCACGGTTCGTAAAATCACGGTTTTGATGAATCTGAATGTGCTATAAATTCTGTTGAAAAAGTAAAGTTTACAAAGTAGATATGATCACCGGCTCAGATTCAGCGCATTCTTGTTTCACACATACTGATCACAGTTTAAAACTGGATACAAATGATAGATGTCATTCACACCCCAACAGTCTCAGGCGATCTTTTACCTGCTTTTTGCTCAAAAAAATCTCTAGGTTAGAATTTGCATCTATACTATCAAATTACACTGATTTCACTTAATCTTTAGTAATTATTAAATTTTTAATATTTGCAATTTAAGACTTTTGAAACATAATACTTATTATAATATAAATTTAAAAAGTAATTTTTACATTTTAGATTCTTAATAGAATGTTGGCTGGTAACATATTGCGTTAATTAGAGAAATTCATATAGACTTCTAGAGAAAGGCAGAATTTCATTTGAACATGAAATTTCATACAATTAAAAAAAGTTCAGAAAAATTTGAAATAAACTAAGCTTTATTATGTGTGTGTGTGCGCGCGCGTGTGTGTGTATGTGTACATATATGTATACCTGTGTATCTCGAAAATGCATGTACAGATTTCAAAGTATAT
>UELU01138932.1:0-33534 GCA_900490025.1 Megastigmus dorsalis
AGCGGCGGCAGCAGCGTCGGCACTGCTGGTGGTAGTGGTGGTGGTGGTGGAACCGATGAGAGAGAGAGAGAGAGAGAGAGAGAAGGAGAATATATCCCTCGAAAAGTACGAGGCGAACGCTCTCGAGTCTCAGTTCGCACCGAAAGCCGAGTCCGAGCAGTGAGCCCCTCGCGGCCACACGCTACTCTAGCTTAACCCTCGCGCGCTCCACCGAACTCTCTCTTCGAGCAGTCGAGGCGCTTTAACAAAAAGAAAAGAAAAAAGAAAACAACGCCTATCTCCAGAGAGATGTAATAATAAATCGCGAACACCGCGAATCCTGCTCCTCTTCGTAGTGTTACTTGGTACATTAGTTTTACCCAGTTGTCGCTCGATTAAGTAATTACGTTCAGTTCTTGTGTCGCAGAGGTGCATATATAATCCTACGTCTCTCATCAGGCTTCTTCGTAATTCTCTTCTATGTTTCTCTTGTACTATAACTGCCACATACGCGCTAACACACGCAGCTGCTCTGGTGGTTCAAGATGCTGCTGCTGCTGCTGCTGCTGCTGCCGCTGCCGCTGCAGTTCTGTGCTCACTTCTGGGATCACTTGGCTCTCTGTCATCTTGTTTGTACACAATGATACCGTGCCGAGTGTGATGTATGCGTGGGAGGGAGAGAGAGAGAGAGCGAGAGAGAGAGAGAGAGAGAGAGAGAGCAGACACGTGCGACGAGTCGAGCACCCCGATATAACGTCGTCCAAGCTCCTGCGAGGAAAAGGAATAATAGTGATGGCAATAAAGTTTATCGTTATCGCTGACTTTAGCGAGGAAGAGAGAGAGGGAAGGAGAGAAGTGAAGAATCGACTTTGCACCTCGGACCAAGTAAAAGGATAAAAGGGCTACTGTGGCCTCATCTAGCCACCTCTGCCTCCCTCTTTCTCTCCTTCTTCGTCGTTGCCGTCGCTTTCTTCGTTTTCTTCGGCTCCTCTTCCTCGCCAACGTCGTCGTCAAGGCTGTGCAAATATTTGTCGTCTGTTGGGAAGCGTTTATCTCAACTCGCTCTCTACGCGTTTCTACTCTCCTCTCTCTCTCTTTCGGCGCTCGGCGCTCGTCTAAGTCACGATGAGTGTGAGGGAAAGGTCGAAAGGCGTAAGAGCACACGCGGCTCTCGCTTCTCCACTTTAACGAAAGGGTCGCGTTAATCAGTCGAATTGTGTACGGTAACTTTTTCTCTCACTCCTTCGCTCCGTTTCCTCCTAGTCTTGGGGAAAACTATCAAAGTCGCTTTTTCTTTATGACACGGCCAAACTTTTTTTCTCTTTACGAGTGTTTTTGCGAACGCCCGCGCGCGTATGTGTGTGTGTGTGTGTGTGTGTGTGTGTGATATACGGGAGGATCGCAATTAACCTAAATAATAATGCGTTGTTTTTTTGCTGTGTGCGTGTGTAGGCGGGCGGTCACGTGTCAAATTGGAGTAGGACGAATTTAGTCGTTCATTCGAGTTATTCTTCAGGATTTTACGAGGGGATGCTCGCAAGAATACGAGCAAAGCGGACGGTTTTAATTAGTTTTTATTGTTGCACACGCAGTAAAATGAATAACCGGTGCGACGCTAAATCAACGCTGGATGTGCTTCCGCTCTCGGTCCTCGTAAACACGTTGGGCATTTTTATACCGGCTTATTTCGATGTTTAATTCACGTGGGAGTTCGCGCTTATGCAATTCGATCCTCGAATTGCTTTTTATGTTATTATGCGCACAGACACACACACACGCGCGTACACGTGGACGTATTTTACGACCCGTTCAGCTTTCCATTTCTTTTTTGCATGTTGAGTTTTCTACTCGGCCATTTCCCTTTAAATTCACTTTTTTACGCTTAACTGCCGGTTTTATAGCCGAACGAAAATAAGTATGAAAATCACTATGGTCTTATCTTCGCGCATATGTACTTACGTGTAATCAAAGTAAGCGAGCCAAAATCATCGACGGAGTAACGTGTAGAATCATCGTATACACATCGCAAGAAAAAAATCAATGCACTCGATAAATTCGTGTATCGATTTGGCGGCAATTGGGCAACGTGTATACGAGTAAAAATCTTGACGGATATTCCACATTACGCGCGAAAGTCCGACAAATTATATAAGTGCGATAACGAACAGTGTGTTGTCCAATCGTTTGCCAAGCTCTTTTTTTCCCCAAACGCAGAGGCATATATACAGAGAGAAAACGAGAGAGAGAGAGAGAGACAGAGCGAGCCATTAATTCGTGAGCATCGCACGCGACTGCAAGTGTAATCAATTTAAAAGCGTCGGGGTTCGTTCGCGCGTTTTCGCGAAACTCGCGAATGATTTATGCGTCGCTCTAAATACGCAGCGCATGGCTCTGATTTGTTCGATTTCGGGCCTCTCGCTTACACGCATGTGTTTGCTGTGTGTGTATGTGTGCAATAAAAGCGAACGCCTTTACTCACACAGTTCGATGCTTATTTTTTACAGCAAATCATATTCCGTGCGCTTGATATAACTAAGCCCGTGTGCCTATACTGGATCTATGAAGTTTTAGCTTTTTTCTCCCCTTCAGTTTATTTTTTCTTTTTTTTTTTCAACATCGCTTTTTATTACCTATTACACATCGCGTGTATCGATGTTTTGACTTTCCAACCATGTGTTTACAGCTCAATTTAGAAAAGCAAAGCGCTGCGCTTGTACACGGGTATGTATGTGTGCCGTGAGTGTATAGCATATATATTGAGGTTGAAAATGAGAGAGGAATTGTTCACTGAATTGGTCGGCGAATAGTTTGAAACGCGCAATGTAAACCTTAAATCGCAGTCTAGGAATAAAAAAAAAAAATATTTACACGAGCATTGTTGTGATTTAAGTTTTAAGATAAATATTTAGCAGCGACCACGAATGCAATTAATTCTTTTTTATGCTATAATCTAGTTTTTTTTTCGATTGTACTATATTAACCGATTATATCGTCATTTTAATGGGTAATCTCTTTTAGTTATTAGTGGGTGCTTTTTATATAGACAAATTTAGATAAATGCTTTTTCTGCATTAAATCTGATCAAAAAATAATTTATTTATCTAGAGAAAATGGTCGAATTTCCAGCAGGGAGTTCACTGGTATTATTTTAAGGGTACGAATCTAGAGCTTTTGAAGAGATTTCAATGTCCGTTATAATTATCGTTTCAGTCAAAATGTTCATTAAGAACTTGTAATTGTAATTACAGAACAATTTCCAAGTGAGATTACTTTTGGCGAGTCATGATTTAAGCACGGAATTATAATGCGAAAATGAGCAAATGAGGTTTAATACATATAGGGTGGAAAAAGTATGACGAAAATTTTGTAAACCGACACCGTAAAATCATAAACGTAATAGCCACTCATACGCAAGTTAATTCCGATTCTGTAATTAAATTTTACTATTTCATTAAAACTCCTAACCTTTATTAACTCGGCTCTGAAACTTGTTTCAAGGATACGAACGCTTACGTATATGTATATATATAGCAGGAGTACTGAGAACCCTTGCGTTTAATAATCATATCAGCTTAAAATTACAGTTGAAATTACGGTATACGTATGTGTATATATATATACGGCACGGAGGCGCGCTAACCCAACTATGTTTAAAATCGAAATTATTCCGCCGGAATTTCCCTATAGTTTTGAAAAACTTTTCGGTAAACTGGCTATTGGATCGGGGGAGAATTTTAATAGCGCGCGGCAAATAATTAGTAAAGCACGATTAGTGCTTTCGTTACAGCAGTTCGCTCACTTCTCGCGCGCGTACAAGTCAACCGCCCGAGATTTCTCAGCAGCAGTTATAATTGCAATTAATTTGCGATGAAATTGTTTTGCCGAGCTGTTTGCCATTCAGAGAAGCTGCAGTTGAGTTTCTTGAACGTAATAGAACAGTTTAATAACAGGGTAAAAGGAGGGAATAAGTATATAGGCGGAAAGTGCAAGCCACATAGAGGGTCTTTAAAGTGAGGGTCGCGAAGCGGCATAAAAAAGTGATCGTAAGTCACCGGGCAGAACTTTTAATTGTTCGTGCGATAGTCAAAGATCATTCTCTATGACTTTTACGGGTTTCTCTCACTCCCTCTCCCTCTTACTCTGCTCAGGCTCCAGCAGCTCCAGTTATCGACCTCTTTTTCCGCGCTCCACGTCGCGCTGCTCTATATCTGTATGCTCGGGCGCGTCAAGACCCATTCATGATCGATTCAAGTCGAACAAGGCCAGTTTCCGCCCTCAGGCCATGCATTGTCGTCCCTATCTTCCACACGCTCTTTATCTTTCTCCGTCTACTCTCTCTCTCTCTCTCTCTCTCTCTCTCTCTCTGTCTCAGCCGCTCTCTTGCTCTCTCAGTCGCTCTTTCTCGCTCGGTTGTTTTACTACCGGAAATTATGGGAATTTAACACGAGCGAAGAGATAAGGAAGGAAGCGTGCACAGGAGCTGGACTATATAACCCAACCCCAGTTTTTTCATATATATCTATAGAGACGAGGCTGCAGCAGGTTGGGCGAGAAGAACGAAAAGAGGGAAAAAATGATAGCAGAGAGAGAGAGAGACGTTGAAGGAGAGAAAAGTTCAGGCGCCGCTAGATTGAGAGACGTAAACGCGAAAAGAGGGATGAATTTCGCCCATATCTCGAGACCAATTATTTTATATAATACCGCGGACGAGTGCCTTTTTTCTCCTTGGAAGGGTATAATTTTATCAGCAGACTCCCACGCGAGTTTAATAGTCGTTGAATTTCTCGCTTTTCTCTCTCACTCTCTCTTGCTGCTACTGACTTGGCGAGCGCGGAGGAAGTTTGATGACGTGTCTTCGACGTCCGATTCTCAACTTGGCGCCACCGAAAGAGAACCAAGCGAGAGAGAGGGAGAGAGAGAGAGAGAGAGAGAAAGAGAGAGTCTTATCTTCCGTTCTGTTCGAAAAGCGAATTTCCTCCGAACCAGCCAGTCCAAGTGGAGCGGACGCGTTATATTCTCCTCAGACTTTCTGCGACGAGCGGATATTGATGCAGAAAGAGAGAGGAAGAGAGGGAATCCTAAAGTTTTTGATCAAAACACATCCTGCGTAATTTGATGCGATAAGATAAAGCATATTTATCGGCGCTAGCAAGATATTCCAGGGAATTGCTTCGGTTATAATGGTAAACAAGCGCATGAATAAATGTATGAAACGGGGACGGAATTCTCTGCTCCGAATGAAACAGCCAGACGGTCAAGAATTAAAAGAACGATTATTATTTTTTTGCCGTAATTTGAAATCGAAACGAATCGCGTCCGAAATTCACTGCTAGCCCGGACGGATTACAGGAAATTGCCGCCGCTGAATCGCGATGGCCAATGTTAAAAGTTACTTCATCATAAAGTTCTCGCGGCGAATCGTTTTGGTCCAATGAATTTTTATCGGTATATTTTCGGTGTAATTTTTTCACGGGAAATTTGTTAAAAATGAAAAACTCTCTTTCCGAGCAAATCCATATCCCGGCGCACAGGCAACAGCAGTAGGTAGTATCAGTAACAGCAGCAGCAGCAGCAGCAGCAGCAGCAGCTTCGCTTAATAATGTTATAACTCATGCGCGATCCGCTTTGGCTAGCGCAAAAAACTCGAGGCTCTCGTTCTTAAACGCTCGTAAACAAAATATTATACAAATTACGCTATGCATATGTGAGTGCGCGCGCGCGTGTGTGTGTGTGTACAAGAGCTACGTAGATTATATAGATGTAATAATCCGTTGCAGTGTGTACACAGGGCAGTCCAGCACGAGTTGTGAGGGAACACGTGTTCGTCGCCTAACGTATAAACAGGTTAGCCGCGTGGCAGGGAAAGTACACGGAGGTGTCGTTTAGCAATTCCGCGTGATTTCCCGGAGGAGGTAGAAAGAGAGTGAGAGGAAGAGAGAGAGAGAGTGAGTCGAGACCTCCTCAGTCCTCCACCTCCTCCTCCTCCTCCTCCCCCATGAAACTGCCGCGCTGTGACCTCGAGCCGGCAAAGTGTTCATGACCAGAGAGGAAGATGCGAAAATAAGCCTCCACTCGAACAACCTATACACACTGCACCAACAGCCAAAGCAGAGAATAAGCCAAAACGAAAAGTGATGATGATGATGATGATCGTGTTGTTGTGGTGCAATTGCTAATACAAGGAAGAATTAATAAAAAATAATCATAAGAAGAAGAAAAACAGTGCCGGGAACGGACGCGATATGCTAGTTGCAAGATCGCTCCGCGCCGGATGACAGTGCAATTGTCATCGGCTACCGGTATAAGGACTTCAGCTAAGGGAATCCCTTCCAGCTAAGGGACAGCAAGAGAGAGAGAGAGAGAGAGAGCAAGAGAGAGAGAGGAAGAGAGAGAAGAAGATCTGCGTCCAGGGCGTCTGGTGATGCGGCGTGATGGGGCGTAGCTCGAGGTCCTTACTCATAAGTACATTCCTGGCGGGCTCGCTCCTCACCATTGCCCTGCTCCTCGGGACATCTGGAGCCACGCGTAAGTCGATACATCTACTATGCTATTCTCCTCTCTTTTTTTCTTTTTTTTTTTCTTTATTCCTGCAGCCGCGGTCAAATCTCCCCCCTATGTGTATATATAGGTATACAGAAGAGTCACTTGGGAGAGTTAGACAGGACCGAGCGTTTGTTGGAATTCCCCTCGCTGCCGCCGCTGCTGGTGTCCTCCATTCAAGCTCGAGAGTCGGAACGAAAGGCGCATTTAACGTTCAATACCTATGTTTTCAAATATTCAGTATCGCTGAGTCCACTGCAACAGCAGCAGCAGCAGCAGCAGCAGCAGCAGCAGCAGAGGCAGCTCTTTTTTTCTGCCGTTGCTCTTTATAGTCCTGATGCTCTTTTCTCTGCCTGCTTGATTTGCTCCTTGTGACCCTCGTTCTCCGTGCAGTGGAAAGAATAAAATTTTTAATCCTCGATGGCATTTTTTTCATTAATTCCAATGGTGAAGAGTTGAAAAAGCTCGTGTCAGCTGAATTTAACTGACATCAGCTCAGTATAATTTTAGACACTTTTATATCTGTCGTCTAGTTTTTTCACTATACCTAACGGATAAGTCCGACGAATTTCTGCTAATTCCATTAGTAATTTATTAAAGACATATTATCGTAAAGTAAAATTATAAAAATATTTTGAAATATAATTTAATATAAGTATTCATTGTTATTCTATTAGATTTTCATATAAAAGAAAACGACTGTATTAAAAATACATATTTTTGTTAAAAACGATATTCAATGTTTAATTTATATATAAAAGAATAAAAAGTAGCATAGAAAAAAAAATCATAAAAATAATTCATATTGTATTGAATAATATTTACAAGAGAAAACCATTCTCAAATGCCATGTAAAATCCGACGAATTTAATGTGCTAAAAATGTAGTTATTCAGATTTTTCTTCGATAAGCATTTTATTTGTAATTCTTTATTTATGTATTAAGTATATTTAAAAGCTGATTATTAAATAAACTTCCGCCGCATATTCAAGATAATAAGCAACCAACGTTTATTTAACCAATACAATATGGATTGCATGTCTTTCAATATTAAACCAAAATTGCGCCGATCGGTCGTTCATTGTAGTAACTCACTTAATAATTAATTCACTGAATAATATTATTCAAAACACGATGTTATGGTCGGGACGTTTAAGTCACTAAAAATTTAAATTTCCCGCCCTTAGAACGTCGAAATTCCAACAAGGTTTTTCAAACTTTTCTCTTTGCCAAATTAACGAATTGACTTGAAACTTTAGGAGATGATAGAATTATCATAAATGAAGCGCGCTCAGCTCAGCAATTACCGATACACTATGTAAATTACGTAAATGTAATATTTTTGGTTTGATACATAATTGTAAAGTTAGAATCATGCCATTTCTTGGATTAAATCAAAATCAGTAAAATTTTGATATTTTCTTTTCTAGCTTCTGTATTATCTTATTTTTCAGAAATTTATAAGTTGAGCGCATTTCTTTTATGAAATTCTATCATTTCCTAAAGTTTCAAGTCAGTCGGTTGATTTATTAAATTAGAAAGTTAGAAAAACTTAATGTCGGTAAAACAAGCGACTCCTGCATCCCCTTAAATAAACAAATTTAAATAAATAGTGTTAATAGAGTCCATGTTTCATGTAATGCTCTTCAACATTAAAAAATTTGCTTAAAGTATTCTCGTCAAAGCGATCGCATAACAATGCAAATAAAGTTGACTAACGCAGAAAATAAAGACTGTCACTTTTAGATGCCGCAATGCTTAAAAAGACACTCGATATCCACTCCGAGTTTTTAGTTAAAATGGCTGCACGAGAAACCGCATCCTATTGTGCCGAAGATTTATTTTTCTCGCAACGTCGTTTTTGCGCGCGACGATGAAAACACGAGATAGCACATTTCGTCGATATACGACAGGTTTTTTTCTCCTACCCCACGTACAACCCACGTCCCTATATATATGTGTATATAAGAAAGGCGAGGCTGACGGCTAAGCAAACATCGCATAGTAGACCGTTAAAAGGTTTAGCCTCTTTCTCCTCTCTCTCTCTCTCTTCGTATGGTCTTAAATTGACTGAGTCACTTCATTCATACATTCATGCAATCGACAAATGGCCGGACGATGAGATTTCTCGTAAATATTTGGCTCACAAGTTTACAATGTGGCGAGCCACGACCTTAAAAAAAATAAAAATAAAATAAAACCAACCAAAAAAAAAAGCAGAGGAAAATTCACGATCGCGAGTGGGAGATATAGGCGAATATAAGCAGCGCAGCGGTTTTTCTTTGAATGGCAAAGTGCACCAATTCAGCGGCGAAAAAAGTGTCTGCATATATACGAAGAGAGCGAACAAAGTGTTACGGCCGTGCAAAAAACATGCGCTCAAACGGTGTATTCAAATTTATGGACTTATACATATATATTTTTTGATTATAAAATTTTTAAAGTTGATATAGCTTGTTATTCAGATGAAAAATTTCATTAAAAATAAAATACAAAATAAGAACGGTAATTTTATACGTATGTTGTTGTGAATTTAGTTTTATTATGTATTAACTTTTATTATTTTCAGTTAACAAACATAGCAAGTAAATAGTAAAATGCAGTCTAAATTTACAGAGATTTTAAAATGGCACTCGAATAGCAAATATTAGTATTAAAAATAATGTTTTACCTTTTTTATCGTGAATCCAATTGTATTGACAGCTTTGAATATTTTATGCGTTCTCCAGAACAATTAAGCTTCACTGAGCTATCTTTAATCGAAAAACAACGTTATCGATGCAATTGTATTTGGAAACAGTGAAATGGATCTCATCGACTAAATATATAAGTACCGGTGTATTTATTTTTAGTAAAAGTTCAGTAAATATTACAATATGTATGTTTGTATTGTGTAATATAAGCAAAGATTGCTAAATGTGGAATAATTAACATGTATGCAGCTGATAAGATTTAATAGAATCTGTTGTGGCTTTTCCAAGAAACTATTGGAATTTATCCAATTTTGGCAGTCTTTGATTGTAATACGAAACTGCACTTTTGCAATTTTTACTGGAAAAGTTTTCTCCGAGCGAGTACCTGCTTATGCAAAACTGCAACATCAAACCAATATTTCGTTAATAATTATATGCAACGTTCTTAAGAGAGTATACCAAATTCATTAATATTCTACTAAATATATTAATGTTATAATAGTATACTAAATGCATTAATTTTGACAATAAATTTAACGATACTCGGTCGTCCTTTCATTTATTCATGGGAGATGAATAATACGTCATTTATTATTATAAATCCCAAGCACAATGCTGGCAAAGGTAAGGTCGCGGCAATGAATAACACGTGTCCCGAACAGGTGTAAAAATCCTGAATTGTAGCTCTTCATTAGCAGCTCCCAACAGCGCAAGCCCCAGTGCAGCACAAGCAGCAATACTCTTCCACCGGTATAACCTCATATATTTGATAAGACTTTTAATCGTCGAGAGAGGGAAAGAGAGAGAGAGAGAGAGAGAGAGAGAGAGAGAGAGAGAGAGAAAGAGAGAGAGAGAGATATGCTCTCAAGCCCCGTTTTATTAATAACCGAGCAATTACAAATTTCAAACGGTACACGCATAAATATAAGCCACGAAATAAACTCCCCCGTGGCGCCGCATACATTGTAAATTCAAAAGCGCCGGCAGCTTTTATTAATCGCAACTGCATCGCATGCATGATTGATAATTACTAATCTCTCAAAAAGTCCCACCCACTCTTACTCTCTCTCTCTCTCTCTCGTTAACATCGCGCGTGCCACTCGGAATATCTCTCGCTCGCGAGGGAAGCTCTTGCACTCGGATATGAGAAGGAGGCAAAGAGAGAGAGAGAGAGAGAGAGAGACGCGTGTCAAAAGAGAGAGGCGAGAGTTCTTCGAGCTTCGCGGTCGGGTTCACTCAAAGGGGGGAGACGCACAGCAGTATAGCAGCAGCCGCGGCAGCCGCGGCAGCAGTGGGAGAAAGTGCGCAGAAATGAGAATAGCAGCGCGTAGCGGGAATCTGCGGCATTGCGAGATATACTTCGCAACTCCGCTCTTCTCGTACCTCTTATTCTTTTTCTTCCCTCCTTCGCCTCTTCTCTCTTATTCTTTCTTTCTTTTTCTTTTTTTTTTTGCATTATTAAGAAGAGTGTTGGTGGGTGCGTGCGTACAATATACGCATTCCTCCTCGGGATACATCTCTTGGCTTTTGTCGTGCAGCGACAGCGAGGCTGACGCGATATATATATACGTATACGTATACACACACCACGAAGCCTTTATTCGCCCTCATTTTGGCCTCATTGTTGTGCCCGCGAGGCCAAATAACGAGATGTAATTGTCGTTTAACAAACGAGCGAGGCGCGCGCGACGATTTATCACTATATTACAACTCTCTCTCTCCTCGGGCATGACAGCCTCGAGTGCTCCTCGCTCGAGTGTTATATACCTATACCTGTCAAAATCAATTTGCGACTGTTTAGTTTCGATTTTTCATTATTATACTTTGTATATGAGCTTCAACCGTAGCCACTTATCCTCTTGCTGCTCTCGCTTATTTTCATCATATCATTCAGTCACGGCATCGCTTCATTGTCGTATACCTTATGAATTATGTATTAATCATTTCTTTAAAGCAGGAAACGTATATAAACGTATATATTTTGCATTTAATTAATTCGTACAGCATTGTTAACGTCCATTTTGAACGCGCGGATTCTCGCAATACTCTGGTATATGAGATTTTTCGTTAGCAGGAATTTTCTTGCAGACTTGTTGCGCGCCAGTGGGTGTCATATATGAAAAACTGCAGCTAATAACATTTTCAGCTCCGCCGAAAATTTGTTCATTTCAACACGTAAGCGTCTTGTCCCTTGCAATTTCATTTTTTATTCCATTAATGATATTATTACATTTCACATGATGCTATTGACACATTATACATATTCGTTGATGTGCAATATGCGTGAAAGGAAGAAAATCTTGAAACGCAACAGAACTCTTACAGCCAGCCTTACGCATAGCCTTCTACGATTCTCCCCCATGCTTGTCACTTAAAATTTCCATCACATTATCACAGCAAATCATGATCGACGTACAACAGTCTCTGAGAACTTGAAATGCCTTTTTGTTCCTGGCAGCTTGGGGCTTACTTATTAAAAGATACCGAGTCGACGGTGCAACGGTTTGGTGAATTTGAAAAAAAAAAAAAACTGTTCACCGACGAAAAGCTGCGAGATTTCGCAATTCAACGTCGAATAAACATTTATCCTCCAGCCCCTTCGTCCCTATTTACATCGATATCACTGCAGTGCAGCGTATATTCCCGGTAAAAGAGCTAAAAGCTTTAGAGTCTGTACGCGGCTATACACACACACATATATATAGATTTATATAGATATATATAGAGATATATAAAGTAATACGTATACGGGGCGAGAAGAGATGCGTGCAACGGACAGGCTGATGACCGGCTGGCCGACTCGGGAGCGTGCGATTCAGTGCGAGCCTGTCCCCGACCCCTTCACCCCTCCCCCATCACTCTCTCTCTCTCTCTTTCTCTCACTCTGCGTTGCCGAGTGAGTTTCGCACACTGTGCCTGGCCTCGGGCGGCTAACCTATATACTATATAGCAGTGCCGCTGTTGGTGCTGCTCTGCGAGATGCTCTAATAAAAGTTTTCGACGACTTTGCCCAGCAACTGTCTCTTTTCTCTCTCTCTCTCTCTCTCTCTCTCTCTCTCTCTCTCTTCCCTTCTGTGCACCTGCATCTCTTTTTGCCGTTTCTCTCTTTCTTCTTCCTTTCTATATATACCTCGCTCTCTTCTCCCTGGCAGATCTTGCCCACTCTCTCTTGGCCGCCCCCGACGTCTTTTCCTCCCTCCCTTTCTTTCTTTCGCTCCCTTCTCTCTCTCTCTCTCTCCCTTTTTCTTTTGCCCTTGTGTTTACCTCCCACGGCCGCGTTCTTTTGTCTTTCTCTCTCTCTCTCTCTCTCTTTCTTTCGAGCTCCGCTGCACGACGACGTCGCTCGATACTTTTCCTTCTTTGTTTCCCTTTTCCGCGCTCTTTTTACTCTATCTCGGTATATACCGCTCCAAGCTTTTCTTTAGCCGTTTCCCTCACTCTTCGCTATATACACCAGCTATAACTCTTTCTCTGCCATTCTCTCTATCTCTCTCTCTCTCTCTCTCTCTTGCGCTTTCTCGCGCTTTCTCGCGCTTTCTCGCGCTCTCCCTGTCCTGTTTCATTTTCTCATCAGCGTTCGTGCATAAAATTATCGCGACCGCGACTTGGCGGCTTGTGCATCAGCGCAGTGAGCGAAAGAGAGAAAGCGGGGCGCCAAGGGGTAAAGAAGGTGTTTTGCACCACAGCCGAGACTCTCTTTCATGAAGAGCCGCGGTAAAAAAAAGTTTCTGGCAGTCAAGGGGCTAACTTAGCTCTGTCCGCGACGTGCACCGCCCGACGACTAGCTCGCTTTCCTCCTTTTTTTTCTTCTTCTTCTTCTTCCTTTTTCGGGCGGGAGCTGCGGAGGGAAGGGAAGGAGGCTAGATCTGCTGAAGTGCCATAAAAGTACAAGTGTACAAGCCGTTGACAATGAGAGTTATAATTCAACATCTTTCTACCTCCAAGAGCTACTGTCTACTAACCTATTTTACAACTTATTTTACTACTTACAATTAGCTTAGCATTGTATTACTTGTACGCTGGATTAATTCATTACAATTAAGTATAATAATAAATTATGGATGTGAAATTGCTATAAAATATTTGTTTCGCTGCAGATAAGGTATTTATTTCTTTATTCCCCCTTATATATAATGAATGGTGTAATAAAATAAACAATTATGAATAACAAAATGAGCGTGGAACTTTAAAGAAACTGCAGTATAAACACAATAACTTAAGTATTATACGCTTCTCAGAGGCGAGTATTCGTTGTATTTTTGCTCGTTTCGTGAAAAACTTTATGACGCTGTAGAAATTTGCATAGTACGTGAAAAATGGTAATTTTTAATAATTAACTTAAACAACCATTTCATATAGAAATACTATCTTATTCGCGACACTTTTTCAAATATTATGCGGTCAAGCAAATTGGCTTTTACGATAAACATTGCATAAATTGTATATTTAATATGTAAAATTGATCTCGTTCTGTGTATGTATAAGAATAAAAGTATGTTATTTTTTTATTTTATTTAAAATAACTTTAAGTGCTTTATTAGGTTAAGAGTATTAACAACCAATTTTATTTTCGATTCGCTCAAATAGCTTTATTTCATTTTTAACGACACAATGTACGCGCACAACATTTTATGAAAAAAAAAAATTCTGCGCGAGAATAATTTCATACCTAAAAACACGAGCACTGTACTCAAAAATTTTATGGCTTAAAGGTGAAAAAGCTCATCGTCGTGTCCACTAATGGATCAGTATGAAATTACCAAAAAGTTTTGTAGAACTCGAAATAGAATAAATCTTGAAGTCCTTCATAACGATAGAGTACGTCAGAATAGAGAAATATAGACTTTGGATGAGCAGTGCAGTGTTGTGGCTCTTGAGCGAAAGAGAGATGGAGAGATATACACAGAGAGAAAGAGAGAGAGAGAGAGAGAGCTTTCCGAGGACCGATGGAGTTTGCGGCGTACATAGAGAGAGAAACACGCTGGAAACGTGGCTATAGGCACACAACAGTGTGCATAGGTATCATGTGCGCTCCAGAGGCTGACTAGATACGTTTTTAAATTCGCGGTATACGAGACTACAGCTACTTTCTTTCTCTATCCATTTTATTTTATTTCCTATGCTCCTCATTGTGTAAGGTGTACATGAAATATTCCACGTCAAATCGGTCGGTTAAAAATGCATCACGATGTACATGTAATATTTTAGCCTGGTTTATTAATGCTTCGAAAAGTGCGAGGGACGTCTAGTATATTCGATCTTCTAGTTTAGGAAAATTGAAATTCCATAAATTTTTAGCTCGGAAAATGATTTGTGATTTTCTAATAAAAATGCAAATCCTTTTCTTTGCGCTTTGCTTGTGCAAAATGCCTTAACTTTTGAAAGTGATGAAAATATGACTGAGGAAGGATAAAGTCTTTCCTCGAAATGAAATTTCAAATTTTTTCGCGATTCTCTTTCAAACTTTATGATTTTTGAACAGAAATCTATGATATTAACATTTTTTGTCGAGATCGATGGGAAAAACTCATTCTTCAAACCAATATTAACTTGAAATATTTACGTAAACAAAAAGTTCATAGATTTCGCAAATGTTAAATGTTAAATCTACCGGTTTGACTTGAGCTACCCTGTATATGAACGGCGGCAGCGCGCATATATGATGTAGGATAAAAGGGAGGCAGGGAGGGAGAGAAGAGGCGAGTATAGGATATAGGTATCCATTTCAGGGCCTCGCGTCTATCCCGATCAACGTTCCCAGGGCCCTCGCATCATTTAGATCCCATTTAACACGGCTGGCCGGTAACCCGGATCTGTGTCGCATTATACCGAACATATGTTAAATGCCGAGGATGTATGTAACGCCGAATCTCTGGTGCACAAAGCGCATCTATCGTCCGCGATTCTTGTTCGCAAGCGCGCGTTCACGCCTATACCTGCCATCCCTGCACCGTATACAGCTGTAGAGACTACGCGGCTGTATACTCTCGGACCCGTAACGAATGTTTTCACACCAGAGACTCCATCGTCGTTATTTCTCTTTCGTTTTCTTCCTTTCTTTTTGTTTATTTATTTAGAATAGCTGGGCGCGCATTAGTTTGCAGGCTATCGATGCTCGTTTACTCCGCGCTAATAGATTTATAGGCGTCTTTCTACGTGTTCTGTCTTTTTTATGTTTCGCTTTTGATTTGTGTGTCGTATACGCGAGCGAGTGCAGTGCAGCCTTATACGTGTGTATAAATTCTGCGCGCTTGCATTGACCTCACACACACGGAGCAAGAGAAGCTGCATGAAATATTGACCGGTAGTATATGTGTGCAGTTTGTGTGCAGTGCATATATTTTTTTTTTTTGTTTTATAAATATTCCGGTTGGGTGAATTTATTTTGAGAATGATTTGAATCCAATGGGCTGCAGCCCGCGCGGTAGAGTACATAAATACGAAAAAAGTTATTTGTGAAATTTCCTTGTAATTGCAGTTGTTTGAGATATACCGATGCGTTCGAGCGGATTTAAATTATTGGTAGCTTTGCAGAGAAATGTCGTTTTAACGATCCCCAATGTATGCATTGGCACGTTCCGCAATGACTACATATATAATAAATAAAAAAGTTTCAAACTTGGTGAGATGTACTTATAATATCATTGTTGAATACAAACTGATTCAAAGATGTTTTTAATTATATCTTTCGTTGCAGTGACAAAAAAGTGTTCTCTCTTACGCTGCTACTTTGTACAGAAAAGTTTCTCCGAATGCTACAAAAATACTCAGCTCAGTCTTAATCCCGATTCAAGCTACACATAGCTACTTTTAAGTGGATCTTATCTTAATTTAAAAATAGAATACTTTTAAAGCAAGTATAAATATAAAAAGAATTTTTTTTTCCATCGGGAGAGAAACGCAAATCTCCCGGTATACGGCAAAGCTATAATCTTTATTTTGAACCAAGTCAAAGCGCATAACGACTTAGCCTCTTAATCCCATACGGTTTATTCTTTTTTTTTTGCGCGCGCGCACCAGCACAAAAAACCACATCCCTATTCCGTTTGCCTGTATTTATTAGCCTTTTTGCATAGCCAACCCCTAAATCCTTACCTACAGATAGCCTGTACAGCTAAATTTGAAAAACTGCCAATATACACAAGCGCTCGGCTATTATTGGTCTATCCAGAAAAAAAAAAAAGAAAAAAGGAAAACGAGAATAAAAGAATCGCGCGTGTTCTCGCCATCAGATATACACAGTCAGACAGAGAGCGAGAAAAAGCCTTCCGTCGACACTCGCGCCGAGCAAAACTTTATTGGCTAATTAATCCGTGAAAAGAGGATATATTTCCGCGCAAACCCTTTTCTCGCGCGCTGCACGAAAGTCCGCAGTGCCTTGAGCACTTGGGGCGAGGGAGGACCGAGAGAGGAAAAAAAAAGGAGAAAAGTCATTAATACAAAGCGCCACACTGATTAGCCTCGGCGCAATGCGAATACTCCAGAGAGGGAGTGAGAGTGGGAGAGAATTCCGTTGCACACAATTGCTGCTACTGCTGGTCTAACATTGCTCAAGAGTTTACACACGAGAAACCACGAGGGAAACGATCACCGTTTGATTCTCCATTGTTTACCGCAAATATCCGCTGTATTTTTGTACTTTTGTAATTTCTGTTCAGTCTGCCGGTCCGTCGGTGTGCGGTGCGGGTACATGTACAATGTGTATACGTGTGTTCGGTGCTCGAGAAAAAGCAAGTTTTTGGTCACTCGATTCGCGAAGGTGGAGCTTTTGTATTGTGTGCTCCTGATTTGGTCTGCAGTTTGCCACCTCGCTTGTTCCACTTTTTACTTTTTCGACGGCTTTTTTTATTCGAATAATGAATTGCCTCTTGAAAGTAATAAATTTTTTTTAATGGTCATTCTACGTTGAGTATGAAATTCTCGAATTAAAGTGGCACCTAAATTTGATATCTAGGCCATTTAAAATGGCACTGCAGTTCTTTAGTTCTTTATGTTATTTTGAGCGGCACACGAAATTTTCAAGCTTTTCGTACATTTCCACAATTGAATTTTAATTTCTTGTTCGAGGTTATCTACGATGATTAGTTCAAATTAATAAAGATCTGGTCTCATTTTAAGTTGAGCAGTAAAGTTATTTAAAAAAGGTCGCTAGAATTTCTGAAATCACTGGTTAAAATCTGCTAGGTACACATGTATAAGGCAACTTGTTGAAGCACACTGCACTACTTTGTGAGCGATATCGCGAGACAAATAAAAAGAGAATTTCGCATCCAAGTTTCGACAATGAATTGAAATGAATTCCTCGATATACCGGGCAAACAGGGAATGACAGAACGCAGGTAAAAAGTGGCACGCGCGAAAGCGAGAGCACGTACGCGGGAATAACTATAGGTATAGAGAGAGATTATCTAGATGAGGGCGGTCAAGGGGCGCGAGTGTTCGAGGCTGGCAGGGGCAAGCTCGCATTGTGCACGTCTAAATGACAACGCGCTAACTTGGAATTCGCGTTATTATACAATAATCGTGTGCATGATGCGTGTCCATAGTATATATAGCTGGACTGCAGCAGCACACGGCCGCTCACAGTCGTTCAGTACATCAATTTTCGTCGACGCACATATCGCCAGGCTGCACGCACAGCTGTAAACGCAGCCAGCGCTAACTCTTGCCGACTGAATTTCGTTCATATTTTGCTCTCTCTCTCTCTCTCTCTCTCTCTCTCTCTCTCTCTCTCTCTCTCTATCTCTCTATCTCTCTGCTTCTCTGTCTCTGGCGGACGCGTGTGCGCGTGCATTAATGCGTTCATTTCCAGCTGGAAAACACACTTGCTCTCTGCAGGCGTGCAGTATTTGCCCTTCTCGTTCCGCCACACTTGCTTTATTTATACAATTTTAATTGTTTTTTTTTCTGCCTGTATTTCATGCGTCCGAGTTCGCTGCTTTTGTTTACTCGGTTTATTTGAAAAAATAACACTGCAGCATCCGCGCGCACAGAGAGACAGGGTATAGGTAGAGAGGCCTGCAGACGAGGCGCGTTTTCTCGGCTGACAGCTGGATTGAAAATTGCGATAAATTTACAACTTTTATTGCACTGCCGCGGGACTATAACGTACGGAGGGATGGAGGTGTGGCGGTAGCGGAAGCTACGAAAATTCATTTTTAATGAAAGTTGCTTGCGCTAAAGCTCGGGACGCCTGGAATTCGAGATGAATTTATATTTTTCTCTATTCAAATCGAGCTGGTGTGAAGAAAAAGTTAATTACATACGCGTGTCCTCATAGTCGACGGGCAGTTATGGATAATTCAAAACCGCCTTTTAAAATGAATAATAAAATTACTTATATATATATAGTATATAAGATAGCAATATATATATTGTATGTTTTTGCTATCATCGTTAGCGTATAAGGTATATAAAACTCCTATATTCAGGAATTTAATTAAGGAGGTTCTATTGGTATGTAGGAAATCAAGCACGGAATTTTCTGGATTTGACAAGCGTACTCGACATATATAGATATACATTCACCGTATATAATCTTCGCGTAAATTGACTTTTTAAAATAAAAATAACTACTAACTCTTTGACAAACCTATGAATGATCATTTTTCAAGTTGATATATATTGCTTATTAATTTTTCTACATGACTGCAATTTTTTTCAAAAACATCTCAATGTCAGTTAATTTAATATCGTTACCTCAATTTCAAACCGACTGACCTAAAAAGAATAATTTCTACAAAAACCAAATTTTCTTCACACTATGGAATCATGAGAAAATACTCGATTACACATATCGGATACACATTGCCCAAAAAAGGGAAATGGACAAGGTGATAATAATTAAAAAGGACATAGAAGTAAGGAGAGCAGTTGTGGTAGGGCATGTTTTTTGTTAACAAAATCACCGACTAAGTAAACGTGAGGCGCGCAGAAAATGCGCAGAAACGACGGGAAGCGAGGGAAGAAACGAGCTTTTAGCACGCGAAAAAGGCAAGAATGTGCACATGCTTTCTCATATACATGTATATATATATATATAGGTGCGGGGAGCGAAGAGTAGTCAAAGAGGGAGTACAGAGAAGGGGAGAAAGAGAAGAGAACTATAATCAGGCAGAAGCAGAATGGATCATTCGAGGAGGAGAAGGACACGCTAAACTCCGCCTCGCGCTCTGTACAAATGTGTGTGCGAGAGTGAGAGAGAGAAAGAGCGGAGAGAGACTCGCTCGTTTATTTTTCGCGCCAGCACGTACGCATATATACGTATACACATTACCGAGGCTACGGAGGCTATGGAAAGAGAGCGAGAAAGAGAGAGAGAGAGAGAGAGAGTGGAGAAAGAGAGAAACGCCGTGGTGCCGCCGTCGTGCCGTCGAGTGGTGCGCGCGCTCTGAGATTTATGTATTTTCGAGGACACAGGAGGCACTACTACCGACTCTCTCTCTCTCTCTCTCTGTACGCCCCGCGGTATCTGCTTTACGACTCGGCAGATGAGCGAAATGGCTTTCCCTCTCTCTCTCACACACACACATTCTCCCCCGTTGCCGCTGCTGCTCCCGCAGATATATATAGTATCGCGCCGATTTCCCCACGGGAGATTTTCGCGCGGCTGATCGTCGTCGTCGACGTTGTTCCAGCGCGTCAACGACTGCGTGCCTGTCCCTCTCTCTCTCTCTCTTTCTCTCTCTCTCTCTCTCTCTTTCTTTCTCTTTCTCTCTTTGTGTGTGTATGCGCATTGGTGACGTGTTCGAGCAATACTGGGCGCTGGTGCTCTTTGTTGCGGCCGCTGCTCTCCTCTGTCTATTTCTTCTTTGACGTTTGCGCCTAGCGATAATTACGCCGGCGAAAGAAGATTTTGACAGCTTTGCCCGTGCTGCAGGTCGCTCCGAAATAATTTAAGCTCTCGCGCGACTTTTTCATGCAGAATCTGACTGACTGATGGGCGTGTGACTCTGTTTCGGATGGCTAAGCTGTAGAATGCGGTTATACACGGCGTGAATATATATTATAAAGGCTCGATTATTTGAAAAGCGTGACCTCTTATGCATCGCAAAATCTTATGGCTATAATTGCATTGAATAGTTGTGAAATTTTTATGATTTACGTAATGCAATAATTCAAGCAAAAATGCGAGTAAAAGATAAACATTATAATTGATCAATACGTTCTAGTTAAAAACATAATGAACTTAAATTATAATACATGATCTCAAATTATCCAAATTATTATATTAATTAATATAATTAAACGAGAGTTGTGTATATATATATATATTCTGTAAAATTCCTTTCGGTTATTATTTATTCCAATTTTCTATTTGACTAAATTTATGTTCAGAAATAAATACCGGAATATATTGCGTGTGGTAAATCTTTTTATCGAATTATCAGAGAATTTGGAATTTCAAATCTTATAATATACGTGGCATTTTATACAAAATTGTAAAAGCATGAAAATAAATCGTTATGCCGATTTATTGTCAAAATCTGTGGATTAACAGTACCACACATATGGAAATAATTTACATTCCCGAAAGAGGAGACGATGCGTATATATCAATGAGCATTTCAAACATTCGAAATTCATCACGTTTAACTTTACATTACATCGGTCCAATAAATCCACATGAATAGTTTTTAATATATAACCAGGAAATATTTAACACGATAATTATTATTATTAACAAAGAAAATTGTTTCTACAAATTTGCAAAGTAATTAACTTTACGAAACGTATTTCTCAATATCCAGCAGGACACATTTATATTAAAAAACTCATCGTGTGCGTGTGACGGTAGTCCGCACGGTTGACGTTTCTGACTCTAGCTATTAAAGTATCATAAAAAAAATATATACATATGATTCCGGGTCTGGGGTATTTTTTAATATTTTTCTTTTAATGTGGACTCATAATTACATTTGCCTTTTTGAATAAAATGAGATTTTCCCGCATCTCGTTTTCCCCTCCTCGTTCTTGCCGAGCGGTGGCGGCGCGCCTCTGTTCACGCTTTACTATGCGAGTCAGATTATGCGTAACCGCAAGCATCTGTCGCGCTGCTGCTCAACATTTAAACTGCTGTGTTTTGCCTTTCCATTTCGGGAGAGGACGACGGAGCCAGGCTGTGCTTATATAAATTCTCGCCCTTGCTTATACTCTATAAGCGAAATGCAAACAGATTTTGACATGTGATTGTAAAAAAATCGTTAAAAAGCGTATTAATAATGTACGTCTTTTAGGCCTTCCTCCGTGAGTTTCAATGATGCACACGCATTATCCACGTAACGTTACTCCACTCCTGTGCAGATGAATAAAATCCTGAAAGTAGCTTGAATAATTTCACTTGAGCCGTTTGATAAGAATTTTAGGACAAGTTGAGCGCGCGGAAACATTGACATCACATTCGTTAATTACGATAGCTGCCGAGAAGTGCTATAAAAGCACCGGGAGTATAAGTTAATTTTTAACGCCACTGCACAACTCGCAGCATTACCATGGTAATCCGTTGACAAGGCATTCAGGCATTAACTTGTTCAACTCCGCGAAGACATTTATAACGAAATGAAGTGTAGCGCAACTTATTGTTGGCTAAAGAAGTATAGCTCGCGCGCGCGACGCGGGGAAGCGAGTGGGTGCGAGAGAGGAGTAGGAGGAGGAGACGGCGTGGCTGGAGGTTCGAAGTTTCATTTGCAAGTTTATTAATGTACGAGTTTTGATCGCAGCGCCCAAGCACAGCCAACGAACCAAGCATCTTTATGTATAACTATATATATGCTTGGTCGCGTGAGTTTCGAGGGCCATAGGAGTTTCTATCTGCGCTTTCACCAAGTATAAGGACCAAGTTGAAGTACGAAATTGTTGGCATAGGTTTCTCTACGTTAAATGGCTACGCTGTTGGTGCCGCCGCCGCCGCCGCCGCCGCTGCTGCTGCTGCTACTGCTTTAGGCTGCAGCTTCGTTCGAATTTCTGTCGCGCTAATTGGCATATGCCGCTTTTGTTGACAATTTTGCACTCGGAGCAACAAACGATCCTCTATAATATTGCCGGGGCTGCGCAAGTGGACGCGCCGAGGCGCTGCAACAGCTGGCAAATTTGCAATTCTCAGTTTCAAGCGTGGGTCTCGAAAATTTTAACGATTTGAACGTGTACAATACACATGATTTTTCGATCTTTGCAGGCTTGGACTCTAAGCTTTTTTGTACCTGTATCGATTTAAGCATTAATTTACTAAATGTATACTTGGTTCGGAATATTTTCTTTGCGAGCTATCTGTCCAAACTTTCAGATTATATCGATAAAAGAAATTCTTTAATCAATCAAAGCGGCAATTAGTTGATTTTAGAAAACTATATTTGTAAAAAGTTATATATGATGCACGAAAAGATCTCTGATTCCAACTATGATAATTTCACAAGTTTTTATAAAATATGTCGAATAAGCATTTGAAGATGTAGCTCTTTACGCTGATGGTGTATAATTTTACAGTCGCGAAAAACAGTTGCATCGAAATGAAAGAATTATCGTGCTTGCAAATTACTACACCCTTACACAGTAACCTAATGTTTACAGTTTCAATAAAACACATAATTTAAAATATCCCGTGCTTACACGAAAACATCACGGACCGATACCGTATAATATTTCGAAGAAAAACTTTTTCACACGACTCCGTATATAGTTTTGAAAATATGTGCCAGTTTGGCGAGAATTACCCGACGAATGTGAAACTCATGCGGCAAGTCGATCTGAAATAAAGCTTATGAAAGTGTTTGTGCGCGAAAATTCTGTTCTCCGTTAACG
This sequence comes from Megastigmus dorsalis, assembly GCA_900490025.1. Lineage (NCBI taxonomy): Eukaryota > Metazoa > Arthropoda > Insecta > Hymenoptera > Megastigmidae > Megastigmus > Megastigmus dorsalis. Next base: position 23,010 of record UELU01138932.1, read on the forward strand.
GACTAAAGGAGCTCATTAAAATGAATTTTCCCCGCTGGATCGTAAAAATATCTTCCGAGTCGAATAGTCGAGTCGTTTGTTTTTCCTCGTACCGCTGCACCGAAGAAATATCTCTCCGAAAGTTGTACGATCTCGTGCAGTACGTATAGAAGCTTCTCGGTATATACGTAGATATAGGTGCGGTAAATGACATAAGCCCGGGCCAAGAATCGATGCGTCCAGAGAGCGTCACGCGATTATCGTTATGTTTACGCTCGGCCGATCTCGTACAATCGAGCCTCTGGACTAAACTGCAGGAATTTCGCGTGGCTGGCCCGTTATAAAATACTCCTCCCCCCCACACATACATACATCTCTGCAGTTTTATTCAAGCACGCATTCGATTCGCTGTTCATCGTTCGCCTGCTGCGCCGCGATATAGACGGGGAAACGCATCGGAATTCCGCTCGGCCGTTGATTGTTTCAACAGTTACGGATAGCACTCGATGTTTTGTTAACGATTTTTCCATTAGCCCGAGAGAAATATATTTAAGGGGCTGTGAAGGTTCATTTAAAGTTTGCATTTCCCGCTGTTAGTTTAACTATAAAAAATAGTCCGTTGCTATTGATTCTGATAATAATATTAATTTTATGTATGCCCGGAATTTCGAGCAAATGTTGTAAAGAAATTGAAAAAGTTTTTATATTTAATCCTGCCATTAAAGCAGGTATTGAATTATTCGAACATAAAACATATAATATAATTAGAATTAGCATTTCGTCAGTGAATTTAGTGAAATTACAGCAATAAGAAGAGTTTCAATTTTAAAACCAGTAATTTTTGAGTAAGAATTTAAATGATAAGTAGAAATTTTTATAAGTTGATTTATATTATTAAATCCCTGTGAATTATTAATTAAAATTAATGTAATTTATATAAAGTTTCATTAATCTTTTAACGAATATTTCGGATATTTTAAACTAAAACAAGATTTTAAGTAAAAATCAATAAAGCGAGAAGGTTGAGAGAACTTTTCCAAAAGGCTTTTCATGTTTTTAAAGTCATTTATATTTAAATGCAAGCCGCAATTAAGTCAAGTATCGGCGGCTTTTACATTAGCTAATTTATGATATCGGCAAACTACTCCACCAACCTTTTAAATTCATACAATTTTTAAAATTCAATTTCCTTGCGATTTCTTAACTAATAATTTGTGAAAAAATAGCAAGTGGAAAATAGAAAAATGTTAGACATAATAAGGTTTTAATTTCATTAGTTTGTAAATTTTAAAAACTTTTATTCAGTTGGTACACGCACCCAGTTATAAATGCAAATCAACAGTAAATTTTCAACTTTGTTGATGTTCGGAATAATAATACCATTATATAATCGTTTATCCCACAGTTAAACTAACATGTGAAATCTCTTTATTCAAATATTAGTTTTGGGAAAATCAAAACAATAACTTATTCTTAAAATAAAAGAAACAATATATGTAGAAAATTAAAATTAATATTTCCAATATAATTTTTCATTCTTTAAAATGAACAATTAAGTAATTCAAGTACTTTTGTAAGTGGCAGCTGGGCTTACTATAAGATCTACCAATTGACAAAATGCAATAAAAATATTTCTGAAGTAAGCGATTAATTTTCACTTAGACTTACGAAAACATCGTCTATCTCTTCTGAAAAGTCAACGTAGATATGATGATGGTAGATATTACGCGTTAATCAAGAGCGCAATTCGTCATAGATATGAAGGCTTTCAAAGCTGGGAAAATCAGTGTGACATTTAATATTAGACCTTTGACAGTCGAGGCATTCGTCTGCAAGATGAATTTGATTGCCGAATGACGCGACCACTTTGGAACCCTCTTTGAAAGCAGCCGTAATTAAAGTGATTCCTGCCGTATACCGCCGGAAATGACCGATCATGAAATTCCTTTTTATCTCTTTAGTTCTTCCCTCTCCGGCATGCGGTGCCTCGAACAATATCTCGTTCTGCTGATATATTCATTATTTCATGATAAAAACGTGTAATGGCTGGGCAAAACAAAATCGTTGCTGACCAAAGCCACGTGCGCGTATCTGGATTCACAGCACAATATTATGTCCCTTTAATAAAAATTTACGCGGATTTTTAGCGTTGTTTAAATTCAGCGTGCATGAATTAATCGGGCTCTGAAATAAAATTTAAGTCCATTTTATGGCGCTTATATATTATATGGCGCTTTTTATGAATTTATACACTCGCGTAATAGCCGACCAAAGCATAATATACTTTTTCAGTACATTTTTGTTTCTCGCGGAATGTGAATGTAGGGGATTTCAAAATTAATCTCTATCAATGATTCAAATTTATGAACTTTTAATGCTATGAAAGAAATTATAATTGGTGTCCCAGTTTTACTGTGTTACCAACCAGATTTATTTAAAACAAAACCTTTTGGAAAGTGTTCCCAAACTCGATTCAAGGGGAATAGGTTTTTTTAACAATCCATGAGCAGAAAAACTAATCAACGTTTTCGATACAACTAGCGAGCAATAGCGGGTAAAGTTAAATTAGATTTTCATTGATCAGTCGAAATGAATGCACACAATTTGAGTTTCTTCAACCCCTTTTTACTCTACTTAGATTATTTAGTTTCAAGTCTATTCAATAAACTTTCATAATTTAAATTACTTTATTAGAATGGCATGGATTTTCCAGCATATATGAAAACTATCGTACCATATCTATTTCGTTAAAAAAATTTTAAAGTGCCCTTAATTTTTCAAGGAGAATGTTTCAGTAAAAAATGTAGAACGTGATAAATGAGCGTAGCCTGACCCACGACCATCGATAAAATTCGTTTGATCAGTTATAGTAAATCAATCGTTTTGCTCGTCCCGCACTCATTATAATGCCATTAATTAAAAAATATGCGCCGGAGCCCCGCTATACGATGTAGCAGCAAGAAGTCAGTCTAGTCGTTGGCGTACGATTACTTTTCATTATCGTTTACCTCGTCTCGACTCTCGCTTCTTTTTAATCTGCGCAAGCTCACGTTCGCTCCCAAGTCCTACGGAGTCTCTATACGCGTACATATAGGAGCCAGGGAAAATAAAAGAGCGAAGGTGCGCGAACGCAAGGGAAGGACAAGCGGCCAGAGCGGGGGAGTAGGGGGGAAAAAAATTGTAGCTCGTTGAAAGTCGATGAGGCTCGGAAGAGGGTGAAATGAAAGGGGTGCGTGCGCAAGAGAGGGGGAGCAGCCGAGCGAGCGAGCGATCGGAGCGTTTGAGGGTATTTATCCTAATTGTAATTGCGGACGGGCCGGGAGGGTAGAGGAGAGACCAGGGGATCGTTTTCTCTCTCTTATTGTCGACGGCGAGGCTGAGGCTACCAGCGGCGCTGCCGAGGCTGTTTCATCGGCGAGTTGAAAGAAACGGGGGAGGGCGAGATCGTTTATTCAAGATTCTTTGAGGATGCAGCAAGCAGCAGCGCCAACTTTAACTATATAGATGCGCGTTCGATGAGATAGCAAAAGAAGCACGCTGATTGAGGAACGGGTGCAGGGGAAGGGGCTATAGAGCGAGAGGAGATGAAAAACAGGAAGAAAGGAGATAACGGGCCGCGGATGCGACGGCAAAGAAAGGAGAAGAGAGACGTAGCTAGGCGGCCGAGGGTTATAATCAAAAGTAGCAAGAAAAGGGGAAGGAGCTGCCGCCGCCGCCGCCGCCGCCGCCGCCGCCGGTAAAAACCGAGAGAGCGAGTTGAGATCTGCGGTATCGCGATCCACTGCGCCGCGCAGGCGACCAAAATTATTGGCGGAGTCGCTTTCTATATACTGTATAGCTCCTGCACGTTTCCTATACTTAGTTTTTTCTGTTTGTTTCGCACTTTCCGCATCGCTGACTACCTTGTTCCGATATTCCTCCTCTATATAGCTTTTCCTTTCTCTCTCTCTCTCTCTCTCTATCTCTCTCCTTTGAAGCAATTTATTTTGCGCACATATATATATATATAGATCTATATATCCGAGGCAAGGAAAAATTCCCGGTAAATAAAGAAAATATCAAACAGCAGTTGCCAAAGATTGAAAAATGCTCATTGCTTTTGTAAATTATCGATCTCGAGGAGTACCATAGAACATGAATAATGGGAATTCAAAATTAAAGGCTCGAAATCTCGTTTCCTTTTTTCTCTTGCCGCATATAAATTATACAGTGAAAGAATGTTCAGGAATCTTTTGAAAATTCTGAAAGTGTATAAAAATGTATAGTGGCCGGGGGCGTGCTCGGCGTATTTTACGAGTTTGAGCTTGTAATTAACCCATTTCCTTAGTTAAAAGGCGCAAAATTAAAAGAATGGGCCGGCACAGGTTGATAAAAAATATTAATTTTCTCACGACAACAATTTTGCGCTTATTAAAAGAAAATTCCGACGATAAAAACCGAGTAGATTGAACGTATTATATTTTCGTGTTAAATATTGTAAAAAAAAAAAGAAAAAAAAAAAAGAAGAAAATGTAATTCCGAGGTGAAACGAGGTAGCGGAGAGAAAAGTTCCTTACCGCGGAATCAATTCGATAACAAGCCGCGGTACCTCGCGCAAAGGACATAACAATCGCGACTCGCGGCGTAGCTCCGCGGCTGCAGTCACAGAAAAAGAATGATTAAAGCGCGGAACCGCTAAGAAACCAAAGGCATAAAGCAGAGCAGCAGCGCGATTGTAATAAAAGTGGCGCAAGTTTAAAGGCAAACGGAGAGCGCGGAAGAAGCGAAAATCGTACTGGCAAAGTAATTGCATTGTCATTAATGCGAGGTTTATGGAAATCCTCAGCGCTTTGGCTCCTGAGCAATAGATTGCCCGGTTGGATAACGAGCTGCTGCTGCTGCGCTGCTGATGTTGCACGACAAATTGTCGCGGTGGTCGCTCGCGCACACTTGATCCCCTCACTCTATATGTATATACCTACAGCCTCAGCCCTCAGACTCTAACGCAGATTTACATTTAGAGGAGGCGCGTCTCTTGCTATTGATCTGCCCGTGGGTGTGCATACGGCTCCTTCTTTCCTCCTGCAAACGCGATTTCAGCAGCGCATTGAAAAGGAGCCCGGGAGGCCAAAGCGCCGACCAAATTCTTATACACGTAATGCCAGCCAAGTGTGGGTGTGCACGCCTAAACGCTTTGAGAACGAGCCTTTCTCAAATTGAAAGGGAGAAATTGGAGCCGGTAATTTGATGTTATCGCCGGCCCAGCTTCTCTCCCTCTAACAATAAGTGTATATACACTCGGCCTGAATTTTACGTAATTATAGTAGGTAGCCAAAGTTTCCTCCCGTACTCGTTCGCGCCGTGGGTGGGATGGTGATTTTTATTGGAAACAATGGGAAAGAATCTCTCACCCTCTACGGTTCGAGTATCGAGTTTCACGCGAATTTCAACCCGACGACGACGACTAATGAGAGAAGGAATAGAGCTTTCTCGGAGGAGAAGGAGGAGGAGCATCAAGAGGTGGGGGTGGATGGGAGGGGGAGGCGAACGACACTTTAATTCGTTTATTCGCCAGGTGACGCTGTTATCGGCCTCGCTAATACCTTTCCGTTGCCGAACTTTCAAAATTCCTCCCTCCTCTTCCTCCTCCTCTCCTTGGCTGGCAAACTTGTGCCCCGGCTACTATACCGTAAGTTGATTGAGCGCGAGCGGCTGTAATACAAAAGCTCCCCCGTCGGTTCTCGAGGATTTAGAGGTAGCGGGAGAGGGAGAGAGAGAACTCTCCGAGACTCCTTTTCCGCAAAGTCATCTCGCGAAGTGTGGAGAAGCGTGTCTTCATCAACAACGCGAGAATTATATGATCCTTTATCGCTGCCATCAACTGTAAAATTTAATTACTCCGTCCAGCAAAGACCCTCCGCCCGAAGAAGTATTAACTTTTTCCAGTGCGGGCAATAAAATAAAAAAAGTGTGTGTGTGTGTGGGTGTGGTCGAGCTAAGGTGTTTCTGACAGGGAACGACGCGTTGGGATAATAAAAAATGTCCCGCTGAGCACGAGAAAGAGAGAGAGAGAGAGAGAGAGAGAGAGAGAGAGAGAGAGAGAGAGAAGAGAGAGAGAAGCAGTAGCAGCAGCACTTTCAGCCTACGGACGATTCGCCGCAATTACGGATTTACTCTCTTGACTCTCTCGAGTTTTCTCCTATACTCGTGTGCGTTATTGTGAGTCCGTAGACACGCTGAGTTTGCTCGACTGACAATTCCAATCTGTTAAATTGTTGAATCATAGTCTTGGTACTCGCTCTTGGATACTATACTTGAATTTGATTTATATAGCCTTTGTCCATAGTCATCTGAACAACTGTTCAATAAATGGATTTTGACTCCTCGCACTATTGATAAAATATTCCAAATAAGTATATATAAGCTTAAGATCGAAAATGAATCCATGAAAATGGCTATGGAGTATAGAGCTATTTCAATCTGCTCCACTACGGGCCGTTCTTGATCCATCCATATTTCCAGCAACTGATCCCGTAGCCCCTCATCGGACCGGCTACAGCATTTTCGGTCCAAGAAATTTAGAGTGTGACCTGCAGCAGCGGCGTTACACTTGAGCATCGTCGAAAGAGCAACGGGTTAGAGAGAAAAGTATAAGAGAGATAGGGGATAGAGGAGGGTTTCGATAACGAGCTAGCCGAAAAAGCTGTAACGGATGTTGGGTCGCGCCGCTCTCTCTCTCTCTTCTCTCTCTCTTATCTTTATCACCAGGCCACAGCAGAGCGAGAGAGAGAGAGAGATAGGGCGTGCAAGAGAGGAGAGCATTTTCTCGTCGACGCAGCATCTCCAGCTATCTACTCTCTCTCTCTCTTTCTCTCTCTCTTGCGCCTCGGCCCCTGCCAGCCGATTCCTTAGACCTGGATTTTCTCCTGCCACCCCACGACAAAATCCTTCCTCGTGAATATATCTTTTGTGAGCCGGGCTGTGCACAGCTCGCGCTGCCAAATGATACGCGCGGCCTTTTGTCAAAATCGGAGATGTGCCGCCGTTGCTGTACCGCGGGGGAATTTATTCCCTTTTTTTATCTGTTCTTGAAAAAATTAAGCCTCGTGACTCGTACGCAACTTTTCTAGCGCGAGCATCTTTCTTGGATTGTGGGAGTTATGCTCGAGTGCCCGATTGCACGAATCCACCCATTGAAACTAGGTATTGTTTTTTTTGGTGCGATGTTACGAAATTAATGTCTCGGTACAAGAAGCAAGTACATTCACGTTAGAGACCGATAATTTATCCGATTGCAGAAAGTTTCAGGATCTGCATGACTAGACAGGAGGTAAGCTGGAATTCGAGTTTAGAATTGAGAAATTTAGATCGCGCAGTACAAGTTCTATCTTCATCTACTTTTTACTTTAACGGGCACTCGCATTTGGGCAAGAATACTAGTAGTGGTGGGCGGTACTTAAGCTGACTAATACCGAGCGGATTTATATCGAGGTCGGGCTGTACTAAATTCCGAAAGCAAATAAAAGCCTGTCGGAAAACGGGGCACGAGCAAATAGCGCAACACCGGTGACAAACACACACACACACACACACGTTGTAGCGGCTCCTCCGCTGTTATACTACATATGGCATATAAAACACCGATAGAATTAGACAAATAAAATGAAATTCGTCATCGGGGGCTCGTAAATACCGGCTCTCCGTTAGCGCGTATATACACGCCGTATAACAAGGGCATGAAAAATAAAGACGCGATGATTTGGCAATTTCGTTGCCTTCGCTCGGTCCAATTGTGCATGCGCGCACTCGCGACCGTGTCTCCCCCTTCACCCCACCCAAGCGCTACATCCATCATTTTGAAATGGCAATTGTGCCAAGTACCGCAACGCCGCCGCGGACAAAAAAAAAAATCAAAAAGTCACTCGCGCGCGGCCCGTCTCCTACATTCATCATCGCTCGTCCGACGCGTGTTCCTCCGTTGCCGCGTGTCTATGCGTCTCTCTATTTTTGCGAAATTTCACCGTGTACAGCGATTCCCGTGTACATCGTTGCAGTAGTCGCAATTGCAGCGCTCGTTTTCCTGCTTCCGGGATTCGAGAGCTTTTCAATTTTCTTCCCGCGTCCCTCTGTCTCCGTCGGCCTGTATGCATATGTACGAAAGAAGGCCACGCGAAAAATTGTGCATATGCAGAGAGTCGCGCACGCGGCCAAAGCTGCATGAGAGTGCAGGATTTTTTCGAGCTACACATCTCCGCGAGAGAGACAGAGGGAGATTCCCAGCCGTGATATAATTTCCGGTCCACGTGATTGGGGCCAAGTGGGCCTATATACCCTCTTTTTTTGCTCGCGGCTCCAACTCGACTTTTGTTTGTACTATCGGGCGTCGTTCTACTCTTTTTTCCGTGGGCGGCTCGGACTTTGTCGAAAAACGTCTACTCGGCGCTTGGAAAAACGTTGTCAGGTGGGACGGGGGAGGAGGGAGGAACAAAAAAATAGCGGAGAAGGGTCGAAGTTATTGCAGGAGCAAAGGTCTCCTGCTAGAGAGAGAGAGAGAGAGAGAGAGAGAGAGAGAGAGAGAGTTTGATTAGTCCATCAATCAATGACCGAGTGTTTACTTCTTCGTCGTCCGATCAATTATCAGTTGATCCGATGCTAGAGGAGGAGAGAAGAGAAGGGAAGAGAGGGAGAGAGAGAGAGTATAACTCTTGGCGCAACTTCGTTGCTTTCGGTGGCGGCTCTATAGAGAACCAAGGCGAAACTCGCTCGCTCCTTCTCTCTATTTTTCGCGAGTCTTCCATAGCAATTTCTCGACGTCGCAAGCCTGTTGATCGATTTACGACTTTTCCAAGCGCTAAGCTGCCTTTTTTCTTTTATTATTCCTTCGCGCCCCCGCAGCCGCTCACTCGAGGAGTGCACGGAAAATATACAAGCTCTCAACCTCGATAGTTGATTTATCCCCTCGACAAAATTTAATCTGTCGAAATAAGTACTCATCGCTCTCTTTAATTTCGGCGTGCTTCGTGCGACAAAAAACTATTAATATAGGTGGTGACCAGCGGATCGTCAAAACGCCGCGTCAATCACCGCGCGCAAAATGAAAGAGTAGCATTCGATATAAGTTTCTGCGTTGATATGCGGTGCGAGTGTAACAAGCTTTTTACAATGGAAAAATTCAAATATTATGAAATTCAACGAAAATATAGTGTTTTTGCTTGTTAGTTCGGTGTATTTTCTACTACTGCAGCTTGTTACAGTGAATCTTGTTTAGTATAAATTGCATGTACTGTTTTCCGAATCAATGTTATTTAAATCTGCATTGTTACCAAAATTGTATATCATAAATAATGAGAATAGAAATTCCCAATGTAGTTTTGAATAACTTTACCGCATAAAAAATACATATTTTCGTTCTGATTTCGAGAACAATCAAAAAGTAAGCTTTTATTTGAAACATTGATTCGATTTTTTTGTGAATTTTTGTAAATCAAGGGCACTAAAATATTTTATGTTTTTTGTATTTTCTGCATCGTTGAAGTACAGTGAAATAACATTTTACAACGAATAAAATTTTTTTTATTTAATTGCGGTTACATTGGTTCTAAACTTTACATTCCCATTTTTATTCTTTCAATATTTATTCGTTAAAAAAGAATGAAAAATTTTTTAGTATAAAGTGCATAGATATAATTTAATTTTTCAATACACACGGAAAAAAATTGGTTGTGGTAACCAAGTTTAAAGGTAAAATAAGGCGCAACCAAGTCAATTGCTATATCAACTAAGTAACTTCGTTGAAATATGGTTCAGTGCATCGCGTGTATTTGTAGTTCGCCTGACTATATTTTTTTAAACTCAAACTTGGCAACATTGGAATTTGAAAACAAACGAAACGTATTAAAAAAATTCGACGTTAGTTGTCATAACTGTTATACTTGGTTGTATCAATAAAGACTACCTTTATTAAATGAAGTATCAAGAATATATAGTTACAAAAACTGACTGACCATGGTTTACTGTACTATGTTTACTGCTTGCGCCATATTTAACCAAGTCATTAGTTGGGGTACCCAATTTTTTTTTCCGTGCACGTACACAAGTACATTTTATTGCGTTTTGGTATTATAAGAAGAATTAATATATCGGTTTATCTTAAGGAGACCATCATGTCCCGCCCCAGCAAGCTATATATTTATCTTAAAGTCATCAAAGATTCCGATTTCTCCCATTTAGCTTTCATCGGCTGCTTAATCACTCCCTTTATAAAAGTACGAAGTTAATTTTTATGTAAATACTTATACCTACTAGTTTGGTCTCTTCTTCTTTTTTTCTCTACCTGCATCGCCTCTATTCGAACATGTATACGCGATGTAACATAGTTTGGCTTTCAAAGCGAATTCAAAGTTTCCTATCTCCCACCCATCGGCGCCTCTTTTTGCTAGCAAGAAAAAGTAAAGTCATTTACCTTGACGGCAAGCAAAGGGGAGGAGGGGGGGGAGGGAGAGGAGACGAAAAAAAAGGAGTCGAGCTTCCAACGGATATAAAAAATCTTTTTGCTCGAGGGATATGC
>UELU01138932.1:33554-49476 GCA_900490025.1 Megastigmus dorsalis
GGGGGGGGGGGGGGGGGGGAGGGAGAGGAGACGAAAAAAAAGGAGTCGAGCTTCCAACGGATATAAAAAATCTTTTTGCTCGAGGGATATGCTGTGCGAAAGGAGTCACAAAGGTGCATTTTATACACGCGCCTAATAGAAGGAGGGGAAAAAGGGGCGCGAGAGGAGGCACCGAGCAGCGGATAAAATTACATAATGAAATGAGGCCGAAGCCGGTGCTGAAAAATTCTGGTGCAACTATACTGTATACCGACTGTATATATATATATATATACATAGTCGAGAATGGGATATTAAGCTATATAGGGTAGAAAGAGTCGCGGTTATCGGTTTCTTCTTTTTTTTTTGTTTCGCGTTTCTCGTCCGCCTGCGGACAGTCCCCCGTTTTTTGTCCGTCCGAGACTATATGCTGCCGCCTATTATTCGTGCATAAGGCAGTGCGGGAGCGCGAGAACTTGGTCACAAAAATAGAAATAAAATAAAATGCAGAATCGAGGTGGGTGGCCGTTCGTTGACCCCCTCGGGCTTTGGCCATGATGGAGTCGGCGAGCGCAGCCGGATGCAAAAAGCGGATAAGGAGAAACTCGGATGAGCTTAAAAGTTCCGCGCATCTCTTCTTTCAGCCTCGTCCGTGTGTGCGTTTGCGCATATCTAGATGTGAGTCTGTGTGGGTGGGTGCAGGGGCTCAGAGTGTATACCGTAGCGCGTCATTCATGCGAAATAGAATTGACCGCCGTCGCGAAGACTCGAATGAAGGCAGAAAAAGTGCCGCTGCTGCTGCTGCTGCTATTGCTTTAAATTTAAAAAGGGCAAATTCTGCGATCTGAAAAACCCCTAACGTATATACATATATATACATATACACGAGTAGTTCTGGATTGAGTAAGCTGGTGAACATTTTAAAATTGCGAAAATATAGTGAGACCAATTATGGTAATCTGTAACGAAAGCGTGCCATCAGATTTCATCCACATGATTTACTAAAGTAAGAGACGTCTGGAAATTGAATATCAAAGATTACGAGTGGGAGATGTATTTCGAAAGAAAGCAGCTTTTCAAAAGCGAGCAGTTTGTAAAAGTCAACAGAGAGAAGGTAAAATGAAAGCATGCAGCAAGGATGGCCGATAAGAGTCGTAAAGATGGGTGGAGGCATTTTGCAAAGCCTGAATTTGAACTTGCGCCCGAGAGCATTTGAAAACTGGCGACCGGCTCACTAGACTCAGAACTACACCACATATACACATGGACACATAAGCGAAAAATGCTTGTGTATAAAGTGACATATATTCGAGCCTCTCTCTCTCTCTCTCTCTCACTCTCTCTGCCACTATATAAAGTGTGTGCATGTGTACGATGGCTTTTACGCGCGGGGGAAACACTATAATCGTTCCGCCTAGACGATTTCGTATTCCACCTCGTCCGCGGTGAATATTTTTCGGGAAAATAAGCGAAACGACGAAACGTGCTGCACTTACGCCGAGCATCCGCATCGCGCGCACACACACACACACACAGACACATGCGAGAGCAAGAGACAGAGAGAGAGAGAGAGAGTATATATGCAGCGGCAGCAGCAGCAGCAGAGCCATTGGCGGCTTGAAAATTGGCGGATTTGTATCTCCTCCATAACCCTTTGTGCTCTCGTCCGTGGCTGGCGGCTTGCTTTTCCGTATATTCGCGATTTACAGCCTTGGTGGATTGGGCGTTTCCAAAAATTTGCGAATTTAATCGAATAACGACTCTCTCTCTCTCTCGCTTCCCTTTTCTCTTTTATTTGCATATACACGCAACGGCAGCAGCGGCAGCAGCCAGTAGGTTGCGCATTTTCCGCGGAATTTCCGGTACCTCTCCCTGCGCGACTTTCTGTTTCGACCTTTCTCTCTCTCTCTCTCTCTCTCTCACTCTCTCTCGATTTGTCTGCATATATAGCGCGTGGATTTGCATGAACAAAACGCTCAATCTCCTTTATCGAGTCGCATTGCTGAAAATTTCCTGATGCGCGGGGGAAGATGGCCTGTATAAGCGAGCGGCCCCTCCGCCCCTTTTTCTCTCCTGCGAAAATTGCCAGACGATCGTATCGCGAGTGCGCCTCTGCGTCTGTGTGCGTCTGTGTGCGTGTGTGTGTGTGTTGCGTGTGTGGGAGTGCAGGAGCCTAGAGTCGCTGGGGCTATATAACGCTGGAAATACACTAACATGTCGCACTGCGTCTTACTGCGCGTTTTCTCTCGCTCTTTTCCCTATTCTTTTCTCATTCCGTGCGAGCGCGTAAAACCTCTCTTCACTTCCGCTTCTATTTCTCTTATCCGACTCGCGTAGTTATTCGACCTTTTTTCGCGATTTTTCTCTCCGGCTGTGGCTCTCCCCCCCCCCCCCTCTCTCTCTCTCTCTCTCACTCTCCGTCTCTCCGTATTCGCTCCGCAAAAAATGCTTATTTCCTATTACTGCTGCCAGAGTTGAACGCAGGTTATTATATTAACATTTTATAGTAGTTGTGCAGCGATCGAATCAAGATCAAATGGCAACATGCTGCTTCAGTTACTACCTATACAAGTTGCAGCCCTGACTTTGTGAAAACAACAATATTATTTGTTACTCACTTAGTTTGTTTTTTCTAATTTACCAAGTACTGATGCAAAACATACTATATTCTTATTGAAAACTCATTGTTGTCTAATTTACAATTATTTTTTAGCATAAAATCTCGAACGCGGGAACTATCATATAATTTCTCGTTAAATCGTGCACTGCACCATTTATAGAAGCTAGACTTTTTCCCTGGGTATTAGACACCTTTTTTTTTAATGCACATACCATTTCGCTTTAATTTTTATTCTCCTATAATTGTTTTGTTCCCCGCGAGTCGCTCGTTCCAAGCCTGCAGTCTCGCAGACGACGTTGTATTCGGGGCATGCGAGTCATCTGTATTCATCGTGGCTGCGACGCGGAAGCAAGGCGCCACAGCGCATCTCTCCGATTTATATGATCACAGGCGAGTTCTCCGGTAGTGTGTGCGAGCAATTAAAAGAATCAATTGGGATACACGTGATGTCGGGGCGGCTTCTGCCGGAGAGTCCCTCTATTGCTTCTTCCTTCAAAGTTGAAAGTTGAAAATTGAAAATTGATGACCTACTGGCTGGTTGGCTCATTGTTCAGTAGCTCGGAAAGAAATAAAGATAAAAGTCGATTGGCCGCTATTGTTATTAAGCCAGCCAAGTGTCCGCCGAGTAACAAGTTCAGTCGGTCCAATAAACGCGTCCGCCTCGCTGCTGCGAACGTCTTGTGCTCCTTCTGGCTTCATTGAATAATAATCTTCAATCGAAGCGAGTTGGAGCTTAATTCAGTTACGTTACAGCAATAATTAATTTGAAAATAAGTAGATCGTCAATCGAGTAAATGATAATTTATTCTAAAGTAGAACAATAATTCCCCATATTTTATATAAACATTTTAAAGGTAAAGTATATAAGCACATGAGAGCCAGAGAGGAGCACGGAGGAATATTTCGAGGGATAAAACTGGTTCTACCACTGCCTTATCCAGCGTAGCCTAAAATGCTCTCAATCATTCCAATTTCTCGCATCGATGGATACCTGTATCGCGATACAGTCGCTTGCATATCGCACCCGGCACACACGCCTTATATCCTTTTCTCCGTCCGCGTCGGTCGGAGCTATATCCCCGCTCTATACGTATCAATTTTATCCTGCACCGCGGTGCAAAGGAAAAGAATGCGCAAGCCAGCCATCCTTATTTTATCTTTCATCTGGGCATTGAATAAGTACCTAAATTGAGGGTATTACCGATATGACTGATTGTACATGTGCAAATAAAACGAGAAACTTTTTATTTCCCAAAGAGTATTATTTATCTTGCATTTGGAATTGTTAGTAACTTTATATATTCTTGGCGAAACATGTGTATAAGTAATGTCTCGGAAGCTCGGAGGAAATTCCAGTAAGAAAAGTACTTGTTTCCGAAGCCTCGGACACTCGAGTATACCTTATATCCTGGTATCCTTTATTAAAGATCCTCATTTCGTCCAGGACTGCTTTCATCTTTCGGAGGTAAGGGAAGCAGCAGGCAGCGGGCCTCCGCGGAGAAACAAATAGCCGGCCATATCTCGGGCTCGCTCCTCCTGGCCTTTCCTTATTTCGCAAAATACTTTATTTCGCCGAGCGGCAGCAGATTGTATACCTATAGAAATAAATCGCGCGCCCGTTTGAGAGCAGATATAGATGTGGCTCTATATATCTCGGCCGCGCCAACTCTTTCAGCCCCATTGGGCCAAAGTCTTCTCTCTCTCTCTCTCTCTCTCTCTCTCTCTCTCTCTCGCTATATCCTTTCTCCCTATCTTCCTTTTCTCTCTCTTATTTTTTCGTTGTGCCGTTACGACTCGCTGGAAGAAGACCGGCGTTTCTCTGCCGTGTCTCTCGCGCAATTTTTGTGCGAGGATTCGCTCGACTGCGAGGTAAAAGCATCTGTTCGAGTACAACGCGGACCGCTTCAATTGCACCTGTTTTGCCCTCGAGCTCCTCGTTATATATGTGGAGTTTGGTGAGCTTGTCGCGGACGATTATGAGTAATACCGCTTGGATATTTATCGTGTGAGGATAACTAATCGCCGCGTTATCCAGAATAAATGGAGGGTTTCTGCGGTATAAAACAGCTGATATCGGTGTATAGTTGACCATCGATATTGGCGGAGTCTTAAAAATGACCTGACATTTTGAAAATAAACTGTAGCAATATTAATACTTAATAATTTGAAAAAATAGTATTTTTGTTCTGGACGATCCTTTAGTAACAAGCACTCTTCGACTGATTAATCCGACTGGGACTTCTATCGCTATTTCCAATGTCCATTCCAGTACCATTACATTTAATTAAAATCCTTTTTTGTTATTTCCACCCAGACTCGTCGCGTCGTCATATATAGATTTCAAGAGCTTACCATTGGCAGCTGGGTATATCTGGAGTGACGAGATTTTAAAAAAGTGATGAAACGGAAGTATTTTATGCAAAGAGCGTCCCTAAGAACGAGGCGAATTCAATCTCCTTTACGCGTTCTGTAATACAGCAAATGCGCTCCAACTATAGATATACGAAAATTTCTCCATGTGCATAAAGTACTCCACGACGACGTCGCCCGGTAAATAGAACTCCCCTGCAGGGAGAAGCGGACTGCAGGCGCTGAAGAATGTTTAAGCACGTAATATCGCCGAAGCTTGGGTGGAAAAAACGTTTACGAGTCCCGATCGCATCGAAGCATAATGAAATTTTCATCGCTCCTATGCGCTTGCGCACTACTGTTTGGTGCTCCAGCTCGGCCTGCAGTATATATATGTAACGAAGCATGTAGCGAACAGATCTTTCAGCGGGTAGCAGTCGAGCTGCACCATAGGAATCTCCGTTAAAAATAACAACGTCGCGGGAGCAACAAATAGTCCTTACCTTGTACACACGCGTCGCGGCTACGCGAACACAAGAGATTTTTCTCCGATTTTCCTTGCGCACATATATACGCATATCCGTGACTTCGTATTTTCCTGGAATCACTTATTGGCACCTTTGTTTTCCGCGCACTTTTGTTCGCGCTTCCCTCGGCCGCACTGCCGTGTCCTTGCGATTGTCATGGCTCAATATATCCTGACGCTGACCCGATATTTCCGCGCGTGCAGTCGTTGCCACAGCGAATCTGGAACAGTGTTCCGGCTTCTTCCTCTCTCTAACTATCTGTCTCTCACTCTGCAGATAACGGCTACTCATTTATTGCCGATGCGGAATAAGGGAAAGGACCATCGGCTTTTCCGTCAAATATAAAGATAGCGAAATAAAGATTGCGTTCCGAGCATCTCTGGAATAAATAAAGCCTTCGATAAAGCCGCTGTATACAACGAAACGAAGGATTCGCAGTCTTTTTTTCTTTCTATATAATATATATACGTTTCGACTAATACGCGAGCGTTACTATTATTGGCTAAACGTAGCGAGGCAGTTGCCAACGGAACAAAAATGTTCTCCGCTTTTTTTTTTAGACGAGCGAGGTGTATCCTTCATTTTTTGCGTGCGTGCCGGGATTGAAAATTGAGCTCACGTGCGCACTACTGGACACAACAAACAATCGCCCGCGCGCGCGCCTACTGCGTGCGTCTACATATATATAAATATACGCCAACCTCCGTTTTTTTTTTGTTTTCGTTACGCCCCATGTTTTTCCCTCTCGTCTCCATCTCAATTTTCGCGTTTTTCGCGCACAAACACCTTTTTTTCACGCGGGACACAAAAGGTGTGCGAGCGATGCAGAAAAAAAGATGTGTGCATGGCGGCGGAGAAGCGCGGGGCGCGTAAAAAGCGGAACGAAATGCGCCGCGCCAGCCGTGCGAGTGAAAAAAAAAAGGGAAAAATCAACGGGCAGGAAAACGAGAAAAATCGAGTTTGACGAGTGTGCGAAAACATGTGTGTGTGTATATGCGCGCCTCAATTAACCGTTCGAACCGGTGCAGACTTGGGGTTGGGTTATATGCATGTCGAACTCGCGCCCTCGCGCATACGTTATCGCGTGTACACATCCGTATATCCACATTTCGGCAGCGGCGTCGAGAGCGGAATAGAAGTGAGAGGTCGTCGCATAAAGAACCGCGTGTGCCTATGTAGGACAGCACTAGAATGCAGCTAGTCGGGTAGATCGTAAAAGCAGAAGTTCGGAATATCGAGCAGTTATGTCAGCGACTTTAGCCCCTAAGCGGAAAGCCTCGTGCACCTATACAATCGCATCGACTCGCGCACAAGCGCTCACAGCTTCTCTTTTGAGCAAAACGGTTACGAGGTAGAGGTTAGGCTGCGTTATATCCTCACCGCTTCCTTATACGTACAGATCCTTACACGTGCAGACACACACGCGGCCGCACACGTGGCGTGTATCTATAAGGCATTTTCCAAATTTTATCCCGCTTCTCCTCTGCTTTCTTCTTGGCCATTCGCTGCAGCAGAAGCCTCCGACCCACGGCGAATCGATGCGCTCGCTGCGTTCTCGGTGAATCTCTATTATATATAGGATGTTGTCGTATATAGCCATGCGCGTAGCATACGGAACCTTACGCGACCGATCCCATCTAGCTGCACTTATACACTCTTCTACCCAATAGATACAAAGTACACTAGAAAATTCAATTAGTTTGATGAAAACTTTCTTTCATACCTTGAATGGTCCATTCATAAACGAGTTATGAATCAATTACTGAAATGAAGTAACTTTATTACGGAAGAAGTAACTGGGATGAATCAATATTTTCGAGCGACCAAGTTGACACGGAACGTTCCGCGTGTATATGCGAGCCGGATGCGCCCAAGTCGACCGTGCGGGTATATATAAGAGAGTTTTCTTGTATATGTATATGTATATGCTCTACACGAGGAGAGGAAAAGGTCGGTCGAGGCTGGTTGTGCAGTCGCGCAATGGAATGAAACTCGGCAAATTTCCCCGCTGCAGTCGCGCGTCTACGTGTGTGCGCGCGCGTGAAAAAGTGAATTTACAAGGCTACCGATGATACATAAAGGAGGGAGCTGAGAAGAGGGAGGGATGCAAATGCAAATGTTGCCGAGTTTGTAAGAGTATTTGCTCGTAAGTCTTATATACCGGCTTTCATTATAAACCTTAAGGATGAAAGTTTGCAGTATTCCCCCAAAGTTTGCGAGTGCATGCGGTTTGTTTTATGATGCTTCCAGGCAGTTAAGAATTTAATTTAGTCTATTAGATGATTTTTCGAACAAGTTTATGCAGAATTTGGAATAAAAACTATCCTTCAGAATATGTTTAAAACCTTTTCAAGTTCAAATATGTAGAATTCAATTTGTTTGCATTCTTATTTTAACAATGATATTCGAGTAATTAACTAACTTCATTATCCAAATCGAATTTGAAGTCATTATTAGTGATTTAAGAATGATTTATTTATTCTCTTTGTTCAGTATATAGGACCAAAGTTCACGGTAGCCATTTGCATGAACGAATTTTTGTTCTTTTATATAAATCTGTATGAAGCATTTCATTTTATACATTACATATTACAGAAAAGACATTTTTTGTCAAGAATACCGTAGTAGCCATATTCTGCTCCGATTTTTATGAAACCTTTTCCGAAAGTTAATGTTAGACAGGCAGAAGTATGTATAAGAGAAAGCAAATTTTTTACAAATTTCAAAACGACTGTACTTGAAATTTTGTTACGTCAGTCTGACACTTTGCTTGGAATATCATAAAACTTTCAAATAAAAGTATGCGGAAAAAAATGATACCTCCTCCGAATAGTTTTAATGTGAATTTTTCAAACCTTTTCTATTACAAGCTGGAAATTAAATATAATGCACGGATAAAGTCATCGATCTTTTGAAGTTTATTTTATAATTAATAGTTTACTTACATAGAGCAAAGTAACAAAAAATACAAAGAATACGGGAACAGGAGATTAAAACAATAAACAACATTAACCTGATCGATATCTATAGAACTTTGAATCTTTTACGCGTAGTATATATAATTAAATAATCTACAAATGGTTTATAATGGGAGAAGCCCAAAAGCATGAAAATTTTTAGCACAAGAATTAGCGCATTAACAGCAAAATCGTCTCTCAGGAGCGTCCTCGAAGGCAAGAAGAGCGTCTCGCACGATAACACAGGTGGCTGAGAGAAAGAGGAGGTAGCGAAAGAAAAGGGACTCGCAGAGCTACGTATATATATATATATATATATATAGGTGTGCGCAAGGTGCCGAATCTAAATTCAAATGAGGAGCGACGTATACAAGGAGACTGCTCTGCAGCACAGAGGCGCAAGAGAGAGAGAGAGAGAGAGAGAGAGAGAGAGAGAGAGGAAGGAAGGCAATCTCGGCCGGTGTTCTTCCTCCTCCTCCCCCCCGTCCTACCTCTCAGCTAGGTATATAGGTACACAGGAGGAGCAGGCGCAGCAGCAGCAGCCGATAGCAGTATGTCAATGTCAACGGCGAAGGGTGGCAAGAGGGTGGCTCCGCGCACACGCAAACACACCTACACTGCACGGAGCCACACACACACACACACACACATACACGCGCGCAGGGAGAGTCGCTTCTCCAGCTCTCGAGGAAATCTTAATACGCTATCAACGCGCGCGGCGTTACTTAGAAGCGAGCGTAGCCCGTCAGCTTATTCCGCGCTACCGTCGACGGATAACCTCGCTATATCCTCTTGCCTCTCTCCTTCGCTTCTACTCTCTCTCTCTCTCTCCCTTTGTGTGTGTGTGTGTGTGTGAGAGAGAGAGAGGACAGGGTAGTCGTGTATCGCGGCGTCCTATTTACGGTAAACACGCCGGGCGCGATGGGCGACGTCATTTCCCGATCGCAAATAGTGACTGACGCTGTCGCTATGTATTCCGGGGGATATAATGGGGAGGGGGACGTTGGGCACGAGCCTCTCAGCTCTTCTTTCCTACTTCTGCCTTGCGCTGTGCGGGTGCATGGCTTGTCGTGAAAAATTATACGCAACGCGCGAGATATATATGTATACCTTTCATGCGCTGCGTCGTCTGCAGTGTACTCGCACCGATATGTTTAAATATACGAGCAATGGAGGATTGACACCTTACTATGTAAACGATATTTTTGACTCTGTCGACGTTGTCATACCTAACAATGATTTGAGATAATACTGGTGGAAAATAGGTGATTTTATTAGTTCCTTCAGTGCTTGGAAGTACTCAAGCCAAATGTAATCCGTCATTGAAAATCATCGACTTTTTATTCAATTTCATCTCCGCGTTGTTTATAACTTTTTAAAACTCCGGCTATTCGGCTACAGTGAACTTTCACCTCTATATCAAATTTCCAAGGATGTATATATATGATAAACGCGATGTCATATATAAATATCGTTACAGTCTCGGCAGGACATTGGCGTTTTTTTCCCCGCCGTATATACACGGGATATGAACACCGCGCGGCATTCGAACCGCGGAATTTATAACGCTGCAGAATGGGCCGTGGTGACCGTGTGCCGTTGCAGAACGCCGAATCGCTACATAGATTGTAAAAAATTCCCCTTTGAAATCAACCGCCATTGTCCGCGGTCTTTGATTTGTTGTGCAGCCGACAATTTGACTTTTGCGACTCTCATAACCTTTTATATGCAGGTGCTCGACAGCCAAGGCTGCCCGTACAGCAATATTTGATTTTCCCGCGCAGCAGCCTCTCATATACACGTGCGAATGAAGTATCGACGTTAGTAGCGGCTTAATTTTTCATTTTCACACCAAGTATTTATATTTCGCACGGGCGTGAGTTGACCGTTGTAAATCAATGGATCGCAATTGAAATTCTTTGACGGATTAAAAATCATACTTTTCGAACGTCTCTTTATTGCAGACGTTTGTGTCCGAATCAACCGGTAATTGCGTCGGTCAGCTTTGTGGAGTCGAATGTAAATCAAGGGCGGAAACGCTCCAGAACACGCAGCAGCGACGTAAGTTGAAAACAAGGAGCGGCGTTCGGGTCATTTTCAAGATCTGCGCGCAGCCCGCCGCTATATATATACACGGAAGTTCTTCCCCTCGCGGCAGCCACGACAGCAGCAGCAGCAGCAGCTGTCGATAGTGGCTTTAATAGAGCGCGACTACGCTCGCGGGAAAGCACAACAAAACTTTTCCATTTTCTCACTTGGACCTTCCTATTTCGATTTCTCTGTCTCCCTCTCTCTCACGAGCTGCTGAGCGCCGCGGATATATACGTATATATAAATACGGGGGCACCCAGTTTCCGCGCGCCGAGGTTTTTCATTTTATCTTGGCGCCCTACTTATTACGACATGAACGCGTCGAGCGAAATTAAAATAGCTGAACGTAAATTATTTTCCAACTCATTTTTCAGCGAACAACAGCCCGCGACCTTCGGCGGCTCTCGCTTCCGCGTTTATGTCGGTTTTAATTAAATTTTGTGTTTGTGTTGTTGGGAAATTTTTTATTTCGGCGTGCGGAAAAAAAAACCAGTAGCGATTGAGTAAGAGAGAGAGAGAGAGAGAGAGAGAGAGAGAGAGAGAGAGAGAGAGAGAGGAATAACGCTGCATCGACGCGCGGCTCATCTTGCAGCGCACCAATATATACATATATTCTGCCATTGTATTATGGGTATGCGTGTTGAAGGGAAACCGTCCTCTCACAATGAGCGCCATTCAATTATATTGCGTTTCAGAGCATTGCCTCTTTTGTTTATACATAAGTTACAAAAGTAATTTTTAATCTCCCGAAGCGGCCTATTCGCCAGCTATTCTTTTCGATATGGAGTTTTAGGTGGCAAAGCATGCGGTGAATAAGCGGCCACTTTTAAAAGTATACCGAATGTGAAAGAGCAAAATTCAAATAGGATGGTATAAAAAAGCAGTTTAAAAAAAATCAATTTCGCTTCAATCGCCGAGCTCGAAATTCTATACCGGGATTGAAATATTGGTTCACAAAATTTTCTAATATTGTGATTTAATTATTGCACTGTATTTTTATGAATTTATTGTGCAATTAAAGTGTAGCAATAAAACTAAATTGGTTATCAACGCTGGATGATGTACTATTTTTTTTCTTTTTTTATTATTTTCGATTTCGAATAAATAAGTTATTATTTTTTTTGCCACCAAGCTTTAGTATAGAAAAGTCAATTTATAGCGCTTTGATCATTTTAATTTCTTTTTTTAGTAAGTGTTATTGAACCGAGCTGCCATAACAAAACTAGATTTATGTCCAATATAAAATAAATATTTCGTTCATTTACTTTATTTTAACTGACAAGTTGATAATTCTGAAAAAATTTTAAATAATTTTTCATCCCAAAACTTGCGTTTCATGGGTAATGTTAAATTTTATCATCATATCCACATCCTGAACTATTAAGCGTATGATTCACGGCAGATTACTTTTCACGCCGCAGCAGCGGCTCACTGAAACTTCCAAGAGGCTTTCGCACCTCCTCTCGCTTTCTCTTCCTCCCACGTGTACACCTTTAAACTCTGTTTGACCATTATACATACGCGTACACAGACGTAGAGGCAAAGGGGAAATATAAGGAGCCACAATCGGGTAAAATACCGTTGCGGATTCATAGGAAGTGCATTTTCCTCGTCTTTTGAGAAATATATAAAATGGTCACAGGCGCGCGCTTTTCCAGCATTTTCACACCTACATACGCGGCTCTTTCTTTTTTCTAACGGCGCGCCTTTGAGACTCAACAATTCTTTGACGTGCTCTACTGTCACGTATATATATATATATATTACTTTTAATCTCTGTTTTTTTTTAATGACGATTTTTTTGCTCTCGCACTGAATTATCCTGCACGCGCTATTATATATCGATGATCATTTATTTTTATCCAAGATTAGCAAATGTTTGTTTTAACAATTTGATCAACTGCTTATCTTTTTACGTATATGTTCATCGGGAGTATTAAATTATATTATTGCAACAATTACAATTGAATTATATTCGAGGATAAAATATAATGGAATATGTACGTGACTGTTATAATGAAAAAAGTTAGTTGTAATATGTTTTATGTACGCATTTACTTGACCTAGATTCTCATTTGATAAAATAAGATGTGCACGCTGCACTGCAATAATCATAATAGCACCATTACGATGGCCTCACAATTAAAGCTAACGTTATTGTGTTATATGACAACGAATCCTTTCTGGCACATTATTATGCTAATTGAATTTATTCTAACAATGAGTTCGTGCCTAAGTCGTCAGGGCAAGCTTTTAGAAACGATTGTCACTCGTGATATACATAATATTTAATAGTTTGTCTGAAGGGGTCATTGGGCACCGAATTTATAGAAAAATAAAATTGAATAAAAAATATTGCGACTTCATTTGAAGCATATTGTTATTATTTTAATTTACAAATTGAAACGTGAGTTGCAATTTTATTGGTATAAATAATATAATGAATGCAACGACATCAGTGACTGCGATTGAAAGGTTCAAAATGATTCGTGTAATTAAATATATACATCATACGTATTCATATATCATTATCGTTGTTCAAGAGTAGTAACGTACTTTTATCACTTGTCGTTATGATATTATATTTCTGCAGCGGATCATTATTCGGTGGAAGTTATTTGCGGTTCTCGGTTGATTTTTCGAGCCAAATAAAATTTAGCTTAGAAGTCTGTTGGACGACTTTTTTCTCTTGTATTGCAAGGCACGTACACGGAGAAAAAAATGTTAGATACGCTCAAGATTTACGAATACGTTACATGAGTGGTAAAGTAAGCGCTTTTCTGTAACATCAATGTATCAACTTAAGTAATTTTAACATGAGGGACTGTAATATAGACAAAGGACTCGCGGCGCTCGCGCGTGTCGAGACGAAAACAACAGCCTAAACACTCATATCTTTTTATCTACTGAAAATTTTCACTTGAAACTTTACCGAAGCCATCTTTAGTCCTTACTACATAACATTGTACAGTAAAATTTTCAAAACTTGAAAATTCGTAAGACACTTTGATCGTACGAAAAAAAATATACAGCATTAAAACAGGATTTGGTTTTCTAATTTTTAGTCCTATTACAATATATTTTTTAAAGTTTTAACACATTGCATAAGTTTATACATAGATTCCAGAATATTTTACCAAAATTTCGAATGATTTTATGCACATGCTGTTGAGAAATATCGAGTTGAAGTCAAAATGCAGCTTTTTATAAATCCCTTTCAATCGCGCTAGGCTTCTACTATAAGTGTAACTGAGCACTTATGTAAAATCTACGTAAGTTTTCAGTAATGCTAACATTAGAAGCCTCAGGTAACGGTTACCAAGAGAACTCACGTAGATCTATCGTATTGTTTTTCTCCGCGTATTAGTCACCTCAACCATGGCTTTCGAAGGGCAGCCACAGTAGGCAAAGCTGACTGAGTAAAAAAATCACAGCGTGCCACAACATTAGCGAGTTGGCCCGGTGTAAGCGAATCGGTTGAACCGCATTAAGCACAGTTTGATATCCGCTAGTCCTTAATCGGATGAATCAAGCGTCGAGTCGTAAAAGCTCGCTTGTCGGGTCTATATGTATATATATAGGGGCGAGCGGTCGCGTATCGTACGTGCGCTGCTACTGCTGCTCGCCGGTGCATCGCGAATATTCGCAGCTTAACCGCACTCGCAACCCGCCTCATCCCTCTCTCTCACTCTCTCTCCGCCTTTGCAGTCTTCGAATTAACCCGGCGGCGGACAAATCATAAATTCGACAATGAAAATAGATTTTACACGGGTTGGATGGTTATTTGCATGCGGCCCGCGAGAGCTTCCGATTTGCGTGCAAATTAATTTGCCTTTACGGATTGAATTTCGGCGGTCGGTGCAGGCCGCCGCTACTGCTACTGCTGCTGCTCGGCGATTTGCGCCCTTGCGCGAGCGCTTTCGTGCGGGTACGTGGGGCTCCAGCGAGGCTGGGACGGGGAGGTGGAAGGGCGGAGGGGTGGTAATGCTCGAGCTGGGGCCAGATCACGCGCGGGGATCCTTTACGATGCCGTGATAGGCTGTCGATAAATGAATTTCGTATTAACCGCTCATACAGGGAATATTTATCGGCGAATATGTAAAGCTGTTCATTTGATGGGCTTCCGATGCACTCCCCGCAATCCGAAATGTTCCCTCATTACGTATTTGCATTTATTATCGGCTCACCGTTGACTTGTTTCTACCCCCTTCATCAGTGCGACGCGCGCACTTTGTTTTCCCTCAAGTTTCCTTTGTTTCAGCCGCGGCGAGCGCCAAGTTTTTTATTCGCGATGCATTGTTGCACGTCGGCTGTTGGCTGCAGGCTGGTCCCTCGACCGAAGCTCAAATGCAAATTATCGAAGAAATACTGTGGCGGTTGAAAGCAATTTTTACAGATTTTTTTTCCCCAAGTTTGGTAAAACAATGCATCGTAATTGATCGTACTTTCGCAGCCGCATAACGTAATTTACATTCCGGCGCTATAGTGAAAAATTGATATTCTGCAAATCGTAACCGTGGCCCGTGTAAATAATAATTTTACGTATTTGTGTCTGTGTGTCTGTGTGTGTGTGTGTGTGTGTACTACCAAGTTTCTACACTTTTTATTCAAAACGATATACGCGTTGTTATTCAAATTTGCGCAATTTCAATTCACAATGTGTAATGTATAATATGTACATTTGAATAACTGTTTGCGTTAAAATTCACCATTCCATATTCAACCCACAAAATTGTCTTCCTTTTATCAGAAATGTTTGCACTCGCATTTCCTCGAACATATGATTTGCACACAATTTTTGCCTTAATTCTATAGCAGTTCTGTGAAAAATTTAAAGAGCAGGTAATCAGAATATCTCTCTATTACAGTGAGTGATACTCAGCGCGAAATAACAAAAATTTTAACTTCTTTTTCCGTTTTTTTGAACTCGCAAAAGAGCTCACGAGCCACGTGCCAAGGAAAAAGTGGGAAAAAAAAATCGGTTTCGTTGATCCGAGAATTTCCTTGAGTCGCCCACTCGATTCGTTTCCCAATAATTCCTTTTTCATCACGCAGCAATGAGGTTGGTTTTGGTAGGAAAAATTTTCCGCGTCCCTTTTGACAGTTGGCCCGTGGCAAGCGGAATCAATAATGAGGAAGAACTCGTAGAGTCGCAAGGAGAAAGAGAGAAAGAGCGAGTGGTTCCGTAGTACGGAGCAAAGAAAAGAAAGATAAGAGGGCGGGTTTGATCTCGTCGTCGTTCATAAGGTAGAAAAGGAGAGAGGCTGGGCTTCGGGAGCGACGTCACGTACCGATATCTAAAGGATAGTAAGGAGGCTGCAGCAGCGTGGGAGCGTGTGGAGCGCGGAGTAGAGCGAGAGAAAGGAGAGGGATGAAAAAAGAAAGGTAGGGGGGAGGGG
>UELU01138934.1:0-18171 GCA_900490025.1 Megastigmus dorsalis
ACTGAAAACTAAGATCTTGTATAACTTTTCAATAAATTGAAATAAGATGTTTCTATAAATTAATATAAGTAGTATTTTACTTTTGATTTGGTATAAAACTGGTTTTGAGGCATACAAATTTGTATTTTCTTTAAAATTCGGGTGACCACAATTACCCACTAACCTCCATTACCTCGGTCTACCCTAACCCTAAAAACAGCCAGTTCATTTCAAGTTACCCCATAAATATTAATATTTGCATAATTTGCTATTTAAAAAACATGGCTCGACAGATTTTGAACAACAGCTTTTAATTCTAATACTTACTTTATTTCGACCCCTTCAGTATTTATTAAAAAAATTATAAACAAACCTATTTTTGACTAATATTGAAACACCGATACTGTGTCCTTACTGTTTGTAATTACATCCAAAATAAATTTTGGAAACTCTAAATTATTTAAAAGATACAATGATTCATTTACAAGATAGCAAGTGAACACTATTTGTGAAGATCAATTACATTTTGATTATAAATATGCTATAGATATGGCTATATTTATGGTTGCGCATGCATGATCAATGTATAAGACAAGCCTGTTTCTAATTGGTTAATTCCATTATTCTTCGAACGGAAAGATTCAAAATGCACTGCCCGTGGGGACCGTGGGCCGTGGGCCGTGCTGTAGGCTGTAATGTATATAGCAACGAATAAGCGTCTATGTTCGTTGGCTGTAGGTAGAACTATACAGCACTATTGACAGTCTATTTCATATCATATAACCTAAAAACTTAACCTTTTAGTTGTGCAGTGTAGAGTGAAATAATATTTTATATAAAAGAATATAAAATAGTCAAAATGGCAATGAAGAAGAAAATTAGCAAAGAAGACCTACGAAAAGCAATGTCGGCAGCAAAGAAGAAACAGCCGATAAAAAGAATTGAATCGCCACTTGCCAGATATCCTTTTACAACTTTATAAATTATAAGTTATTTAATTATAAATGTAATTTATCGAATGCAATATATTTTCTTTTTAAGGAATTTGTACTTTTGTTGAATAAAATTTTATTAATTAATTTTTATTTTTCTCACATTAATTTATAATATATTTTTATATTTCCTTATTTCAATTTATGTTAGTAGTATCTTCATTTACAAAGAGAAAATAGAATTTCTGTAATGTAACATTTACTTAATTTAGAATTATTTTTCTTAACTGCTGAAATACGTACAACGAATTAGATCAACTTGTCTGCGTTCTGTGTAAGACAGTCGTGCGCAATGAAACAGTATGGCCTGTTCACTTAAATTCTAAGTCTCATAAGGACAACATGGTTTTAGCTCTAAAACCCAAACCACAACCTGCAGCATCTTCGCAATCTACAGCATCTAACAAAAGGCCAGCTACATTCTTAGAACCACAAGTACCAAAAAAAGTTAAAGGAATACTAAAAAATTCAGGGCAGCCATCGTCAAATATAAATGGTTTACCTGCAGATTTCTTTGAAAATTCTACAGCTATAGAGACTTCTAATGCGATATCAAAACCAAACTTGACGAATGGTTCTAATGACACTACGGAAGTTGCAAAATCAGAAGAAAAAATCGTTGAAGCCAAAGATAGTAAAGATGTTAATTCAACAACAACTCTTCCAGAAGGGTTCTTTGACGATCCAGTGAAAGATGCAAAGGTATTGATTCTATGATATAATGATAGACAATGTGCAGTACTTAAGAATGTTCACCACATAGATCGAATTTTTAGAAAATCTTTGAAAAATGGTATATATGTTTAATGAGATATCTTTTATAAGTGGTTAATAGCTGGATAAAATTTGGATATACTGAGCCTCGAAATCGCACATTTTAACAATCTATGGCTTGAAACGTTTCGTTTAATTGCAAACCATTTTTCTATAGAAACTTACAGAAGTTCAAAGTTTTAATCCCATTATGAATTATGAGTTTTTCACATTAGACAACACTGTATAATATCTTAGAAAACAAATTTTCTAATTTAATGCCGATTTGAACACTACAGCTGGTGGTGAACGTCGTTAATTATTCATCATAAAATAAGGAAATTTTTTTTTGGATAAATTTATATTTTATTACTTGATTATATATATTTTTATACTGCAGTGTATGTATACTCATATTGCAATAATTATATCATTACTTTTCATAAACTTAAAATTGTATTAGGTATTTGTAGCTGAACATTTTTTATTACTGATAAATAAAAAATCAAATTTTTGTTATAAAAAAATATTTATGGTATAAGTGAAAGTTCTGACAATTTTCAAGTTCTATGACACTATTATTCACTTCAAAATTGTCTTTCAAATAAGCCGACTACAGCTATTTTAAGTTAATGTTATTAAATCCAAATTTGATTTTCTTTGAATTTTTTATTTAATTGAATTATTGAACGAATGAATTTTAAGTTTTGTGAAACAATGGTTCTATTTTTTTCTAGGCTCGAAATGTTGAATATAAAAATCCTATTGAAGAGGAATGGGAAAGGTTTCAGAAGGAAATTAAAGAAGAAACTGCTCAATCAGCTCAAATTATAGGAGATGATCAAGAAGAATCAGCAACAGAAAGGCAGCTTGATGTAATTGAAGAACAGTTGAGAAATATGTCAAGAGTAATGGATTTAGTCAAACAAAAAGAACTGGTTCAAACAGCAGAGAAAAAACAAGATAATAATGATTCTTCTAGTGATGAAGAAGAATACGATGAATTTTTAGACTGGCGAGCAAAAAAATCATATCGTGAGTGATTATTCTTTATTTGTACATACTAATTAAAGATTTATCATGTAAATACAATATTTTATCAAAGATTTCATTAAATTAAAGTAACATTAAATTTAAGATTCAATAACTATTTTGAGTATTTTTTGTTAATAAATCTAAGGGTATTTTTCTAAGTTCTAAAATATGTATTTAAATTGTAGAAGATTTAAAAAATCCTGTAAATATTTTTCAATAATGATCTTACATAGCTACAGTCTGAAAATAAAAATAAAAAAAGAAACATCAATAATATAAGAATCAATTCTTTAACCATAAAAATGTTTGGAACTAAACTGTGTAAGTCTTAATAAATCAGTATACATCTTTCCATTTTACAACCAAAAAATTGTAAAAAACTATTTATACATAAAAAAAGTAGTTATTATAGAGTTGTTACTACAAATACATGTACTTGGTAAAAGAGCTAAATGGTAAAGAAGTCGTTTCGATTATTCGCTACTTAACATTATTTGTTAAAGCTTGAAATCTGTATTGATTGGTGAATGAGTATTAAATGAATGTCAATACTACAATTATGTAATGCGAAATCCATGGTACATTGTGTACAAAATACTTAAATATAGTACCATGGATACTATAATAATTGTAGATGAAAACGTGTTATTTTAGTGTAAATTTGTATAAGCAATTTATATCATATAAAAAAAATTTTATAAATAAATAAGTTATACATACCTTAATTTATGATTTTGAATTTTAAATTATAATTTACTATTTTTTTAACCAGAGAACTGAAAGTCTTCTCGTTTTAAATTAATTTAAATCATTGTATTACAAACAAAGTTGTACATTGTATATACGTGACTATTTTTATATATCTATTTTTTATTTTAATTTTATATAAATCATAAATTGTCAAATATATGTGAATAAAATCCGTTAAAATTAAATCTAAAATTAATGTAATTTTTGTTAACAAAAGTAAGGGTATTTAAAATTCATTCAATATTTACATATATCTATATGAAAACAAAAAAAAACAAAGAGTAATATTTACTACCTAGTTTTTTGTAAAAGAAATATGTTTTCTTAATTAAAGAAGTAAAAGCGAATTTCAAGGAAATCAAGAAGGGAAAAGAAGTACGACTTTAGTATATTACGATTTTATTAAAATTATTTCAAAGAGTCCATAAGGTAATAAGTTGTTCAAAGATACAGTACAATATAATTGTATAGATATATAATATAATTCATAATTGCTTCGTGTAAGCTATAAATACGAAATCGTACGATATAAAGACTATTAAATGTAAGAAATACTCTACGTCGCCGCTACATAGAGTTCATTTATTTAAATGTATAGTCATTACAACCGAGACGTGGACCTTCGACAATTCAAATTCTCTCGCACGCATAAGACGACGCAGCTTCGTTCAAATCTCTTTCTCAATTCTCATGTTTCTCTTTCACGCTCGTCGTCTTCTACACACGCAAGAAAGTCGGATCCTTCCATGTATTTGATGAGAAAAGCTACAGTAGGACCGATCTCTAAAGCTCGTCTTTTTTCTTACGTCATGGCATGATTCTCTACGTAAATCGGAGAATAAAAACATAAATAAAAGAACAGACACGACAGATATACCTAAATGAATTGAAGAAACTAAAGTTACCGATCGTTACACGTATCGTAAACAGTTTATAAAAAGGGACTTGCACAATCTACAGTACCAGATCTCTAATAAGTACAAGTATTTAATGTGTTACCAGCTGTATAGCGAATGTAATTTATAATATGTAATCAGCTGACTTTCGTCAAGAGAAAAGATCGAGTCCAGGTTCTATATTTTTCGATGTGTCGTTCACTGGTCGCATGTAAAGTATTTTTTTCTGGTAACTACGTATAGTAGGTAATACGTTTTATCTCGAGTAATTAGTGATAGAGTATGTGACTTGTGCGAGTGTTTTCTTATATAGCTCATTACTTATTATTATAATAACTTTATCTTTCCTTGTAATTTCAACTCTTCGCTTTCAAGGTTTTATTTTCTCTATAATTAATCATTCCGTTTCTTGTTACCTTACAGTGTAAAGAAGTCGATCTTTTTTAATAATACGTTCGCATGATGAGGAGACGAGCTAAAGTTTTTGCTGAAATTAAGCTACTTTGAATCCTTATAGAAAGATAACGACAGTCATTCTCTGGTCACTTGAAACGAAATATTGCACAATTGCAATATTTACTTTTAAGTATGCAAAAAATGCTGCTGCAATTCTCTCAAGATTGTTTTTTTACCGCTAAAATTAATTACTTTTTTTATACAGTACTCATTACACTCGAATTGTTTAGTTTTCTTTATTTTCTTTTAGTGTCTATATTGCCTACTTTTGAGTTTCGTTGATTTTACACTAATATGTCTCAACGAATATGACCGTCGACGTTTATATCGCGCTTTCAGCACCGATGCATCTCTCCGTTTCTCTAGATTGGCTTGTTAATCCGCAATGGAAAAAATTTTTCGTGTTTTATCAAGTATAATATATGTATATATATATTAATATATAGTTAATGAACTGTCCTGTACACGCCTTTTACGCCTTCGTCGTTTGTTATCCGTCGACGCGAGGATGGGCCTAAAAAGCGGCGGATTGAACAAATTGAATCTGTGGGAGAGAAAGAAAAGGGTGAAGAAGATATTATATTAGGATAAGAGGATCTGCTGCGATAGCGGAAATTCTGCATACGCGTGTATCCGAAATATGTAAACGTGTGAATAATAGATAAAGCTTTTTCTCGATCTCGCCGTTTGATGATGTAATTTATGGTTTATTTCCGTTTAATTGAGTTCACATGTACGTATTATTGTAATTTTTCTCGCGGAGAGCGCTTTTGGATCACAGAGTCGTTCGATTGTGTCGACGGGCTATGTGACTTTTGTAGAGTTCCTCGAAAACGTTACGTCCATTCAAAGTTCGTTTAGTTTTATTTTTGTAGAAAAGTTTGTAGCTCGTTTCGCGTATGAAGAATATAAATCACGAGCAATGGGAATGGGAAAATTACGTGTAAATAGTTCTTTGTCCATCCTTTGTTCTCTTATTAATTTAGTACACCCAGAGAAATCATGTTATACAGAAAATATTGTCTGATTAAAAGTTTAAAAGGAGACGTCAGAGTCAGGAAAAATTTGTATTTCCCGTCGAAATACAAAATACGCATACAAGGTTTTTCAAACTTTTCTGTTTAACAAATTAACCGATTGACTTGATACTTTATAAGATGATACAGTAATTCTTAAATTAAGCACGCACAGCCCAGGAATTACAGATAAATTACGTAAATGTAATATTTTTTGTTTGAAACATAATTACAAGGCTAGAATCACGCCATCTCATTTTTCGGAAATTTCTAGATCGCATCGCTTATGGTCATTATATCATTTCCTAAAATTTCAAGTTAAGAGGATGTGCTAAATATACTCGGTAAGATTCGTATCAATCGTATCTTACCGGTTCTTACATTTAACGAAGTATATAAAGATAGAGATTAATTTTTGGAAAAAGAACTCTTGTCACCATCTCGGCAATGATGTATACATTACGTGGTTCAAATAACATGGGATTCTATTCACGTTTCTCAGAGATTTTTGTCGTCGAAGATTTCGGACATAAAAATATGTGACTGTGAATCACGAACGAAATTTGCGACGACTAAAATCTCTGTGAATTGTGAATGGAATTCCATGAAACTTTCCAACCACGTAAGGTTTACATTGTTACCGGGGTTGTGACAGAGAGCATTTTCAAAAATTAATCTCTATCTTTATATATTTCATTAAATACAAGAACTGGTAATGTAGCAATTAGGAAGTCTGAAAAACTTTATATCGGTAAAATAGGCAACTCCGACATTTTAATTTTGTAAATTAATTGGTACCTATTGTATGATAAAAGGTTTTAACTGCAAAACATTATTTTTTATACCACTCTAATCTAAAAATTGCAAATTTGACATGATTTTTAAACTCTCGTGGTATAAAATATTGTTCGACACTGGTGCAGGGTAAGTTGATTTTTAGCGCATGTGACTTTTTTCCCTCGTTTCGCTCGGGCGAAAACTGCCCCATGCTCTACTATATAAGGCCAACTTACCCACCAGTATCGTAAATTGCTATATTTTGATATTGTAATTATTTTTCTTTCAAAAATCAATCAGTTATTCACAATGGAAAATTTTTACAAAGTTGTATGCAGCTCATTACATAAGAAACAAAGAAAACTTATTTAATCACACCACGAAACTAAATTACTTATTATACTTTGATGAAAACTTGTACTATGCCTTAAACGAACTGCGCGTTTAATACTAAAGATAAAAACTTAATTAGCTTTATCAGCGGGCTTTTGTACTAAAATCAGAAAGCTTACTCCAATACTCCAACAATGAAACTGTCCTCTGAATGTAATTCTGTGTATACGTCTACAAGAATAAACCTTCGGCGACTGGTCGCCTTGTTACAATCGGCGCCGATCGTCCAAGTACTTCCCCGATTGTTTTTATATATTATTGGAGCGCTCGACGTCGATATTCCTACAATCGCGACCAACCCCTAAAAGTTTTCCCCCTTTATCGTATACAATGCCCTTCTTCCTTTCCCATCTAGTTACCTCGGTATCGTTTTCTCGGCACTCTTAGCTTTTGGAAATCAATTTATACCTATAATATCGTCGAAAATCTTACAAAACGTTTCCTCGTGACAAAATGGTAAGTGATCCCGTGGTAACTCCGAATGTGATATATGCGAATCGAGCGTCCAAAAAACATTGGTTTTGTGTGTCTTCTCATGGGCAATTAATAAGACTATTTAATGGTAAAATCGAGATTCTTTCAAAAATGAAAAGCTGAAAAGGTGATTCAAGTATAGTATATATATGTACACACACATATATATATATACATTCGTATAAGTGTATTTGGCTTAAAGAGAATGTTGAGAGGCACTCTGCTCAAAAGCAAAGGGAAAGATCCTTAAGTGTCTAGAGTTTATCGTAATTATAGGTAATTTAATTATTTCAATACGAGAAGTGTTCCTTCAGAAAAAGTTACATTACATAATAATCGTCAAAATATATTTATAAAACGCCGCTCTTGTTATATATCTATATATTATATAACCGCACGTAGAATCGCAACGTAATACACATATACCTTTCGCGAAATTCGCCCCTTCCTTCCATATATACCTTTGGTCTCGTGCTTGTTTTTTTTTTCTTGTTAATTCATCGTTAATCGATATAAGCGGAAGCCGGCTAATTATGCGAAATATCCGATTCTCCCATCCCGAAATGGAAACCTTCCCCTAATTTCCTTTCGGGATCGGATTGGCTGTATAGTGTGCATACACATATATATTCACGCGAAAAATTCCACTGCGCATACCTTTGTGCACATTCGCATGTATATAAGTATATATATATATATAATGTATGTATACTGATTGGCTAAAAAGTATACAAATTGATCGTTTTTCCTTTCTGTTTAATTCTAAGGGATCGACTGTAGCGTCGATCGTAAATTCGAAGATTCGAACGGCTATATTTAAGATTGGTATTTTAATAAGGACATGTCAGTGGTGCTGTGTGAGTCAATTATATATATATATATAATTGCCTCGCGAGTTTAATAAATCTCGTGCGCGCTTTTATATTTATTTATATGTCTAATATATTCATACTTACGTCTACAAACTTATGCTTCAGGGAGCTTAATCGTTCTTTCCCCCGTTCTTGTGTTCTTCCCTTTATTCATCTTCGATATCGCGCTAAAGTTTTCTTATTCCGCAAGTTAATTCGAGACTGAATTTTTCATCCTAGATTGTATTTATTCAAATACATCTAAATTCAGCTCGTAATTCTCTCGTTTAAAATAAGTTAAAACTTTGCACAGTAGCGAAAGATTCTCGTGCTCGGCTCCCTCTTTTTGTTCAAATCGCAAACCTTTGTTCCTTTCCGTTATTTTTTTTTTTTTTGCTTTTTTGTTTTCTTTTAATTTGTTACTTATTTTTTGCTTTTTAGAAGAGAGTTTGATAAAGTTACGTTTAATGTATAACAATACCCTAAGCGAGTTCGACGATCGCGCTCGCGCGATCTATCCCTTAAATAGCGTACGTAATCACAGAGTAGCGCAACGACCCACTATAGGTATTCATCACTATAGTTCCATTCGACGAAAAAAACTATCGACTCAATGTATGTTACAGAATCGATAGTAAGAGTAAAAAATAAAGTATAGTTGGTAATAATAGTTACTGATAGTATGATGCAATAGTGCCAAGCTTAGGTTTAATATATATTACGTATTAGATAATATATCTTGATATTGTTTTTTTTTTTTATCTGTGTAACTTGATATATATATCTTACTTTTGTTATGTTACTTTTTCTTTACTCGGTACACGTTATTGTTATAATTCGCTCGTTATATATATATATATATAATCTTCTCAATAATATATAATAATATATCTCTTATGTATACATAGCATAATTCTCATTAATATTTATCTTTATGTATAGTGTGATATATATATATATATTTATTTTTGTATTATTAACTATGTTTTTATGTACTGATAGCATAGGCACCGAATTGCATAGAGACGTAAAACGACGGTCGTGGTTTAGTTTCTTGTATTTGGTTGTAGTTGTAATTTGTCGTTAATTATATATTAATTATCGTAAGTTTGGACAGTCTGAGAAAAAGTGGTGCGGATTAACGAAGCTTCACCTCTTGCTTTCTTTTGTAACGTTGCTCACTCGACATACACTGCTAATCCTTTCTCCTCTACATTATACCTATTAGAAAGATTCGTTACTTTAATACTTGCGTCTTTTGATTCGAACACGAAGTTAAGCGACAGAGTCAATACACTTTTAACTGTTATCGTCGCTTGATTATCGGATTCCTATGTAATGATTTATTTATATTGCATTATTTTTTGCTTGATCGCGAGACTATCATTATAAAGACGGCGTTGTGTTTGATTGATTTGAGTGTGGCTTTATATTTTTTTCCCAGCTTGTACTCTTCTTCTCTCTTTCTCGCTTGCACTGCGTGCAAATTTTCACATTTCACTTCGAAGTTGTCATTGTCTGGCTCTCATTATTTACACGCACGACTATACGCGAGGCCGTTTTTCTCGTCGTCATGGATGGAGGAAAAACGAACCGCGCGTCTGTTGGGTCGATTGTGTGCCGTGCGTGTAATGTACACAGTGACCGCAGCATATATTATGATTATCAACGATTTACTTTTCATTCTTTTTTTTCTTTTTTTTTTCTTTTGGTTATACATTTTTTATACTTCTAAGGTGATCGATTCACAAAACCCTTTCGTCTGGTCCCTTTCGTGAGTGGTTTTTTTTTGGTTGTTCGCTTGATTTCACCGCCCGTGTCGATCGGCCCTTCGTCTTTATTTATTTTTTTTGTTTGCACTCCTCGTGTTGGTCGAATACTCGATCGATCACAATTTCAATTTCTACGATTTCAATTATTAGTTCAACGCAATTGGTTTGTTGTCCGATCGGTTTGAATGACAACGCAATTATTGGTTCATTTGGTATATGATCGTCAAAAGATATAAGTATACATTTAAAAAAAATAATAAAAAAAAACAAATGAAAGGCTTTGTTGATTGTAAAGTTACGTATCGATTATTTGAACACTTGATTTGCAAGCAACTTTCCGATAACACGTTAAGAATAGCAAATCTTAGCTAATAGAAAGTATAAGCATTAGAAGTATCATAATATATAAATATATAGCTTAAAAATGACGATTATCCGATAAGTTGTATTTCCCTTAAAATGATGAATACTGATTATGTTACACGCGTTTACATTCGATACCGAGAATTCATTCGATACATAAGTTGGTGTTGATCGGAGTGAAGCTCGATTTACAGAACGACTCGTTTAACGATAACAACGGAAACAAAGTAAAAGGGTGAACTAAAACACAAAGTACATGAATAAGTTCGATTTCGCATAATCTTATACAGCGGATGCTTCATCTCGCTCTCCTGCTTAATAATTCTCTCTCTATCTTTCATCCTCTATACTGCGATAGTCCCGAAAAAATCGTAGATTTATACGACCGTCCGAAGGAAAATAAAAAGAGAGGGACGGTCGCGCGATGTAATAGGATTTCGCCGCTTTTCTATCGAGTTCTTTTACATCTACGTGAATCTTCTCCCCGCTACGAGGATCTACTACTTTTTTTGCCTTTTCTTTTCTACATTATGTATACGTCTCGCGTGAGTCGACGAAGTGCGCGTTATTTTTTTTTTCTTTTTCTTTTTCATTCACGGCGAAAGAATATTTTGTAAATATCAAGCGCTTTGTTTATTTAATTTGTTATGTTAATTAGTTTAGTTCGCAGATCGGTTCGTTCGAGGTAAAAAGTGGAAAAAAAAGGACATCGTTGTGCGGCGATGTGCGTGGACCTTCTTTTCCCTAATAATAATAATGTTTTCTTTATGTCCGATCTCGCGTACGGCTAATCGAGTATTCCTCTAGATCCTAAGATTACAGGCACACGGAAAAATTTCTCGCACCGAAATTCACTTATCATTATATACAATCAATAAAGTAGAAAAACGTTTACACGGCTGGTTAGACACGATCGATTAAAAACAATTCATGAATTTCACAATAATATCGTTGTCCCGACGACAAATCATATATCAATTTGGTTTCGTACAAAATAACAATCAACCAAATGTATATATTATCTTGATCGTGCCAAATTTGTCCCAACCGCGGCACACATTCATACACAACGAAAGAAATAACTCGAACAAGGAAAAACTGGATAAGTAATAGAGAACCCGCTCGAACAAGAAGATTTTTCCGTGTCGCTTTAACATACTTATATCATCAAAGAGTAAGAAAAGGTTTCTGGTCTAAGCGTCAATTTCTTAAATGCGAGAATGCGACTGCTTGCTTTCTTCTGTTTTTTTTTTTTTGCATTATCCTGTTTTTCTCGTTATAGAAGTACATAAAGATAGGGCCGGCGCGGCGCTTATAGCTCGCTCGCGCCCATATATATGCATTTGACAAAAAGATCGTGGCTTGTGCACGTCATGTCGTTATCAAATGCTCTGCATGTATGTAATAATGATCTCCCATTTAACGTCCTAGCTTCGCGCGCGCTTCACATATATACCTTTACACAATGAGCTGCGGTGATATTTTAATTTTTTTTTTTAATTTTTATTTTTTTTCGTTTTTTTTTTCATGTTTTTCTTTTTGGTTTAAACTATATATATGTATAGAGAGTGATTAGCAAGCCTAGGGCTTGTCCTCGAGTATCTCGACGGTGACGTTCTCCAGTACGGGATCGCTGCCGACGTTGTTCTGGTGGTTGGGCGGCGACTTGTTGGACTTGGCGGATATGGCGGAGGCGTTGCCGCTACTGCCGCGACTTCCGCGTCGCGAGCCCGTCCTCGACCCTGGCGACAAGGGCGTGCAATTCTCCGTTATTCGAGTATCTTGTACCGGAGCGAAAGCGAGGCATCCGCGCTTTCCTTTGTCGTTATTCAAAAGGATTTTCTCGTCTGATATGTAAATACATAATAGATTCGATTGCGTTAATATATGGTGGTTCGAATTAAAGGGTTAGTTTTTTTTTAAATTTGATTGAATAGTGCGGGATTTTGTAAAATAGAGATAATATTGTTGACTTAGTTGCTTCGACAAGTTTGCGACATTTATATTCTCGTGCGCGTGTGTGACATTTATGTACGGGAAATTTTTTGTTGCGACGTTATATGTTTGAATTCATGGCGATCGCTTTTGTCGATGCAACGATAGTAGAGAACAGTTTGTCAAATAAGCAAAAGCACTTTGGTACAGTTCAAGATGTGACTCTGTTCCTTTTTAATTCCTTTTCTCCTGAACAAATCGTACAAAATATAATGTATAGTTTATATTGATTAGAGTTACATCTTCGTAATAATTTTGGTTGGCTGAAAAGATTAATATTAAAATTTTAATAAATAGAAATTGTTTATATGTATTAAAAACATTCTTCCATATGTATAATAATTATGAAATTTTGTTTAAATCATGCATTAAAAAAATATAAATATATATTTGAAAATTTAGAAGAAAGCACAAGGATATAAAATTGAATGCTAAATAGCTAAAAAATTATGTATAAAATATTCTTAGTTGATTTATTTTTAAAAATATATGAAATCATCTATAATACTAATGCTTATTTGAGCCATTGTTCTCTTAATAATTAAGTAAATTTTTATTACGACAGATATAATTAATTTATAAAATAATATTTCATTACTTAAAATATTTATTTCGTTTTTCATAAAGGTGTGCCATCAAACATATAAGGTTCAACAAATTTACGTAATAAATACACAAAGACATGAGCTATTAAAAACAGTTCCATAAATAGTGAAAGAAAATGTGTTAATAATTTGTACATGTTTATACATACATACTTTTAGGCATGACTTTTACATTGAAACATCAAATTAATGTTTATAATATGCTACTACAATAGAATCTTTGAAAAAATTTTAAGTAGTACTAAAATATGGGACTATTTTTAACAATTTTTAACGTATAATTAGAATTTAGATTGGAATTTACAAAATTTTGAAAGTTACTAATTTTTTTGAATACTTAAAACAATTACATTGTATATTATATGAAAATCCTTTTTGATTCGACAAAGAAGCAAAAGCAAGCGCTGCTAATAGCTGGCGATTCGCTGTGCACATTGCAGTGAAATTAATATTATCAATTCAACATTGCAAATTTATTATAGCCAGTATTCTGAAATAAATTATTGTTAAAGGTGAAGAAAAATTATTAAATGACAACACAGTTAAGATAACATGTGCAAATAATTTCTTGGCAGACTGACGCCCGCGTGTAAAGTATATTTTAACGCCAGGCAATTTGTGTTATGAATTTTTTTAAAACTGATAGATATCACATTACTTTCATTATAAGGTATAATTATGCATGTGAAATGTCATATCCACACGCGAGCATTCGGTTCTTCCATTTATGAATGTAATTTTTTAATCAATAACAAAATGAAATAACTTTTTTACTGCAATTAAGCGTTTTTATTTATCAAAAGAAGATCATAATTAAAAAAGTACAACGTGAACATTCTTTTGGTTCGATTATCATTCAAAAGTTCATTTTCGAGAATTATAAAAATATTGTACAAATTATTGTAAGAAAAATTATTCAAAGTAGTAGAAACGTGTCTATAGTACATGAATTGTAATTAATCTAAGCACATTAATAATTACCGTAGCATTATCCTCTTTTTCAGCCTACAAAAGAAAAACACTCAATATTTCATCACGTATAGGTATATCTAAATGACCCAGTAAGAAAATATAACATTCACGTAAAGCGCCGCGAATAACCTTTAAAAAATGTTCACGTACCCGCCGTTACATTAAAATCTAAACTTATAAATAATGTTAGTAGAAGCATAAATCGTGCGACTCGCGCAAGAAGCTACACAGCAAATATCCACACTACGTTCTACTAAACATCAATTCCTGTATAAACGAGAAAAAAATATAAAGAAACATGGAGAAAGAATAAGCATTCAAGGTTATCAGCTATACAAAAAGAGGCAAATTACATATATACATGTGCGTGTTTGATAAAAAAATGTAAAAGCTGTGCACATTCCCATACGAGGACGACTAGGCAGACCTTGTCTCGTTGGCTGCAGAGAGATGCAGCGCGGCGAGGCTCTTTTCGCGTTTTAATAGAGCGCGGGAGTGTCGCCGTATAGCCGTCGTCGTATAAGAGTGAAAAAAACGCTCGGGCGATGCGATTGTGCATCTCTCGCGAAAGAGAGAGAGAGAGAGAGAAAGGGTAAAAGTGAGAAAAAAAGATCATGCGGTAGCGCGAAACAGCTGGAATATAAAGAGCAAACGAGAAAAAGTGAGAAGTACATTTTATTGGCGCATATGCGGAGGGCTCGAGTTGACTGCGGGAAAGCTCGTATAACGTGCACGTGTATGAGTCTGTGAGATGTGCATGTGTGTGTGTGTGTGTGGGTGTGTATTGCGAGCCGGGCATATACGTTTTGCATAAAAGGCAGTGGCACGAACGAGAGAAAGCGAGATAGTTAATTACGAGGAAAAGGAATTATGAGAACGTCAACTTGTATAGGAGCGGTTATCTCTCGGCGCCTGTCCTTGTGAAAATCGGCTTTTATTTCAAAAATACGCGAGGCAGGGTCATTTTGGCTGTTCCGGGAAAGGCTTGTTTCCGAGATCCACCACTTTATTTCCGAGATATATCTCTTTTTTTTTTCGCTCGCGTTGTAAATATAGATTTCGCGGTTGAGAAATGGTTATTTACACACGTGTATGCCGAGTCATTTACTTGAAAGTCTTTTACTGCGAGTCGCGGGTGCAATTATCACAGATATGTTTATTGCGTTTTATATCCATTGCTCTATAAGATCATTCTTTTGTAAGCTCTTATGGTGATTTGACACGTTCAACTTGGATTTTAATTTGACTGAAGATCTTACTTTTATTTTTAAAAAAGTAAATAATAATTGTT
This sequence comes from Megastigmus dorsalis, assembly GCA_900490025.1. Taxonomy (NCBI): domain Eukaryota; kingdom Metazoa; phylum Arthropoda; class Insecta; order Hymenoptera; family Megastigmidae; genus Megastigmus; species Megastigmus dorsalis. The sequence continues at coordinate 15,371 of UELU01138934.1, forward strand.
TTCCTTACTATTTCAATTGAATTATAAGATTTTTTTTTTAAAAAAAGCAAATTATTAAATAGAATTTTCTCAGAGAGAGCCAAAATGACCATTATATACCAGTGACGTTTCTTACGTGAATCAATGAGAGTCGGTCCAAAAATGTGACAAACATGACAAAAAGTATGACCATGAGGTAGCTGTAAAAGTGTCGAGACAGAATGAAAGAGAGAAAAATGATGAGAAAAAACCATGATATGGATCACTTAACTATAGCAAGTGCAGTCAGTTTTCAAGACAATAGAATTCTAGTATAGAAGTAGAAGTACAGTATTAAAGTACCTACGTACATACTCAATTTTGTAATAAACAAAATTACAAGGATATCAAGACCGAGACTGAGACTCATAATACTAGAGGCTTTGTATACTGTTTCTTTTTTTTTTCATATAGAAGAGAATTCGAGAGATCATAGAGCACATAATAGCATCCCCGTTCTCTTTTATCTATATACAACACAGAGCCGTCACATTACAGCGTCATTGTATATGCATAGTATATATCGATACACATATACAAGTTCACACGGAGGGTGTAAGGTAAGTCAAATCAGTTAGTAATTAATATATATATATATATGTCAATTCATTAAATTTGTTTCTGGTGAAAAAACTTCGCTTGCTTAGTAAGTGAATGAATAAAAACCCGTACGGTTCACTCGCTGAGAGTGTTTCGCACCTTGCGAGGCGTTAGGCGAGTGGGCCCGCAAGGATGCCATCGAGGGCTGCCTAGACGGGCCCCGGACGCTTGCGCGCGAACCCCGACGCTCCTGGCCGTGTAGTAGCTTGTTGTCGCGCAGCAGCGAGACGTTCATCAGGCGGGCGTTCGGTGTGTTGAAAATCGTTCGATTCTCCCGCCAGCGAGCTCTGAAACAGCCGTTGTATACCGACGATTAGTGCGTGCTTTATATTACTTTTGACTTGGCTTAGTTGTTCGCTTGATGGCTAGGTACCAGTAGATCCTTGACAACGACTATTTTATTCCATTTCTAAACATTATATCATCATCGGTGGTGGCTTTCTTGAATTAATTGCATTTTACATTGAAATCCACTCTGTACGGAAAATTAAGAATTTCTTTCGACGGAGTACTTTATATTTTTATAAAATACGATAAGGCACTCCTATAATATGAAGCATGAAAAGACGAATAGTTTGCATAAAATAACAGATGTGCCAATGAACTTCTCGAATTATTACTCTTAAAATGATAAAGTATTTCACGACAAAGATTCTATTTATCATTCATGTATGCGTAAGTAGATAACTTCCCTACGCAGTCAGACAACTCATGTGTATAGACATGACTCTTCGCTTACCATCATATGCGAACTTTATAGTGTCTCTATCCCTCAGTTTCTCATGAATCTAAAGAGTTTATACGATTCTTTTTCAGATTTGTCAAATAATTCAAAAGTAAAAACCGCTTTAATTTCCTCAAAAATGAGTTGTTCCGATATAACCTCTATAATTTCAAAAAAAATTTCTCTATGAGGAAGCAAAAATATAGATTTATATTCACTATTCAGTTAAATAAAGATATAATTATGTATACTATAACAAAAATTCTTAATTTTCTAAGAATTCTTAGTTTACTTTTGATGTTACATAATCTGGCTACTCTTTAAAAACTTAAATTCAAAAGCTTTAATTAACATTTTAAAGTAAATTACTAAAGGCTCAAGATATTTGTGCACACAATTACTGGATTATAAATTTCAATTACCCTATTTCCGCATTGTTTTACATGTTCGAATATAAATAGTTTGAATAAAGTGCATTGGTATAATAATTATCAATATAAACTTTCAAACATAAAATCATTCTTATTTTTACCAGTTCTACTAAATTTGTTTCAATTACATTTGTTTTAACGAAGAAAATCAAGTTATGTGAATATAAATGTAATAAACCCATCTAATCTGTTCAAGACCAAGAGAATGTATTGAATTATACAAGTTTCACTAGAATACTGCAGATTATTATCAGACGCCCTGAATTTCTTTCCAGTATATAATTGTAAGTATTATATTAGACAAGCGTTCGCATTAATCATACATGTATATTAAATAATGGATAAGAGATCATTTAAATTTAGTTCAAGGTAGAGTGCGAATGAAATAATCGATCAGCTATTATGACGTTAGAAGTTAAAAGAGTTAAGCTCTCGCAACGTTTTAATCTTTATATTTTCGAACTCTCACGTTTCGCCGTGTTAAAATTTAAAACGACAATTTTTTCATTCGCACAAGATTGTTTGAAAATAGCAAAACTACTAAAAAAAAGCAAAACAATAAACCAAATCAATGTACGTACTTGCTGAATAGCCTGAGAACGACGCAGATGATAACGAACATCAATGCCATACCAGCGAGAATGCCGATCATCGCTGGATCTATGTAGCGGAGGTCCGGTGGCTCCTTCACTTCGGCTATACAGCGGGACACCAAAGAGAACAAAGAACGATAACACGGGCCGTTGAATGAAATAAAGATCACTCCAATTCTATCTCATGAATGAAACATCATAGCCTTTATTCTAGCGGTATAATTTCTCCCTTACCGACGCACTGGATCGAGCCGTCCTTGCCCTGCACCGGCACCTTCTCGAAGATGCAAATGCAGCGGCCGTCTCGGCATTCCGTTTGGGCGATCTGCACCTCGCATTGCTCCGTGAAGAAGCACGACTCGTTGATATTCGCCGCTGTGGAGCAGAGAGAAAGGGAAAAACGAATATTGAGATTGCGAGCCAACACTTGGGGGG